>PVKM010007923.1:0-40257 GCA_004027735.1 Carollia perspicillata | reverse complement strand
AGAGCGCGGGGAACGGGCGAGCCTGTCCGACCACAGTGTCCCGGACCTTCGTGTGGGGAGGGGACCAAAGGCAGACGGCAAGTGTGTTTTTCCTTCAAAAGCCAATTCCAGTGAACTGGTGCTGACCACCTCTAGCACACTTGGCTGGGCCTGCCCGAGTCCTCCTGGCCCTGGAGCTCGGCTGTCTGGCTTAGACCATGTGCGCTGGCTGCAGGTACGGGCCTGGGCCTTGGCCTGGGGAGACTGGGGAGGCTCCCTGGCAGCGGGGCAACCCACGGGGTGGGTGGGGGCGCGCGTCTGGCCTCCTCGGGTGGGTCCTCGGTCGGAAGCGGGGCCGCCAGTCGCCCCAATCCACTTGGGACCGGCAGTGCCCGAGGCTGCTGTGTGCGATCCAACCTCCTACCCGCCTGGCTGAGAGCGGGTTTCCTGGGCGGGGCCGCTGTGGCGGTGGGTCCCGGGGGTCCCGGGGGTCCCGGGGGTCCGGGCACCGTCTCGCGCCGCTGAAACTTCACTGGAACTCAGACCCGGAATGGGGTGCGCGCCGCTGTGGGGGTCCAGCCAGCCACCCCAGGGGCCCTTGGGTAATTCTGCGGGGACGGGCCTGCCCCACCCGAGCGGCGCGCTGAGACTCGAACTCGGATGCTCCTCCGGTGGCTGCTAACACCCCCGGACAGAGACCGCACCCAAGGGCAGGTCCGAGGACCGAGCGCAGGCAGGCGCTTTTTGGAACCGGGGTGACGAGAGCAGGGCCGCGGGCTCTGGTGCCGGACGAGGAGGACGCGTGCGCCACACCCGGTGCGCAATCGCTCCACACCCCAAGCAGGGCCGGCCTCGCAGGTGGGTCGGTCCCCAGTTCCATCGCGGCGCCCATGACGACCGGTTATTAGCTACGCCTTTGAATGTCACCCTGCCGAAGGGTGAGCCTCATGGGCCCCGACGTGAGCTTGTCGCCCACGAACAACCCTGCGTGGCTCTGCGCACACGCTGTGGCCCTGCAGCCTGGGAGGGTGGCCTGGAAGATGCAACAGGCGGGCCCAGGGGGCTCTTCCCTGGGTGCGCGACACCCGGGGAGGCCTGGGACCAACCGCACAGCTGTGTCACCGGGCAGGGGAAGGGGACTCGCTGGGTGGGGAGGGCCAAGGGCGCGTGCACTTAGGCAGCTGGAGCCGGAGGAGGCCGCTGCTGAAGGAGGCCACCCAAAACAGAGGCAGACGGGGAAAGGACAGGACCCGCAGGAAGGACGTCTGGCGAAGGCAGGGGCCGCCGGCCCAGGGGAGGGCTCCACGTTTGAGACCCAGGCAGCCCGGCCTCCCAGGAAGGGCATTTTGAGGACGGGTAGCTTTTGTTTATGAGGCAGAAAAGCGACTCCCAGCTTTTAGTTTGGGCCAGGACAAACCTGCACCCCCTGCCTGCTGGGCCACCCTTGGCCCGGCAGCCAGAGGACGGGCCTGCCGGTAACTGAGCAGCGGTGGAAACAGCCGGGGTGGGGCCAGGGCCAGGCGGAGAGGGGACTCGGGAGCCTTCAGGATCTGCAGCTGCGACTTTGAAAATGGCCACATCGCTGACTGGGGGTGCAGTGCTGACCCAGGAGGAAGTCGGGGTGAGCGCTCAGGGTTGCCCTCCTCCCGCGCCGTCCGCCCTTTTAAGCTTTTATCACAGTGACAGTCGTGTCCCCTGGTGAGGGACGAACGAGGCCAATGGGGCATTAGTCGGCATTCCCCAGAGAAGCAGGCAATGGGGTGCGTGTGCGCGTGCTCTTGTGTGTACACACGGGGCTTGTGCGAGGAAAGGGGCCGGGACCCATGCCGCCCAGGCCACGCATTTGTGGACGAGCAGGTGCAGTGGGTGAGCTTCTGCACTGGGCAGAGGCGGCACAGGACACACTGCAGAGGTGACCACGGCCCTCCTGCCACCTGCAGACAGTGGCAGCCCCCGACTCACTCACTCTGACGAAGTGGGGCCCCCAGCTGATGACAGGGAGAGAAAGTCGGGGTAGTTTGGGGAACACTGTGTCCTGTCTTTGAAGGCTTACTGCGTGCAAGGAAGGTCCAAAGGACGGTCATTCATGGTTCGAAAGCAGCTTCTCCATCCACGCTGGGCCTGCACGGCGGCAACTCCAGGGGGCCGGCCTCGTGGGCAGGGCTGCCCCGCGGGTCAGAGTCCTGGAACATGCAGGCTTGTCTGCCGCTCCAGAGCCACACCGAGCAGGTGCAGCTCCTGCACGGGCCGGTCTCCGCAGGCTGCCCAAGGGCACGCTCCAGGCACGGAGACAGCAGAGCTGCACTGTGTCCCTGCCGAGGGCTGCGAGGCCAAGGCCAAGGTGCAGCCAGAGCCGCTTCCTTCTGAAGAAGCGCCTGTTCCAGGCCTCTCCCTGAGCATCCGGTGACTGCCACCCATCTGGGGGTTCCCTCACATCCCCCATCTCCGCCCTCGCCTCACATGGGGTCCTCCCTGCCCGTGGGTCTGTCCCCAAACCGCCCCATTTTATAAGGACACCAGCCGCATGGGAGCCAGGTGTTCCCCGGACCTCGTTTTAACTCGATTATCCTCACAAGGACCCTCGAAGGCCACGTTCTCAGGCACTAGGGTCGGGTCCTCCACACGAGATTCCGAGGATCGTGTCGGCCTGGAGCAGGTGCTGCACCTTCAGGGCTGCGCTGCATGTGGCAGTGACCACAGGCCACACGTGGGCGCTGGCACCTCATGGGGCTCATCTGCACTGGGATGAGCTCGAGCGTAAAACATACAGATTAAAAAAGTAACGTGTATTGTTCAGTAATTTTTACACTGATTTCCTGCTAAAAATACTTTTCCACACACCAGGTTCAGTAAAATGTGAAGACAGAGTTAAGGCTAATTTCACCTCGTTTCGCGTATTCGGCGTGGCCGTGGAAACTCAGACGCACGGGCAAAGCCACGTGCCGCGCGCAGCTGCCTTTCGTGTCTACTGGACGGCACTGACCTCGAGCCCAGAGCTCCCCGGGCCCCCGCCGTCCCCTCGGCCACGCTGTGAGAGGGGCCTTGCCCCTCGTTCTCTGACGAGGACGACGACGAGATGAGGCATCGGAGCGGCGGTGGAGGGCAGGCACCGACCGTCTCCCCGCACGGCCCACCCCCGTCTGAGCGGCAGCGCGGCCTGGCACAGCCTCGGTGGCCGGTGCTCATGGTGGGCACGGGTCTCGCTTCACTGTCGCCGGGAAGAGCTCGGCCGGGAGCCGCACGCCCGGTGCCGCCGCGAGTGAGTGGCCTCTGCGTCGGGCGGCCCGTGTCCGTGCACTTCGGGTGAGGACACCGAGGCTGCAGAGCCAGCATGGCCTGCACTGATGATGTCGTCGGATCGGGGCCGGTCCTCGTCCAAGGTGGGTCCGAGCGAGAATCTCCACGCGCTTCCTGCACACCAGTCGTGTGCCCCGCGGCGAAGGAGGCCTCGGTAGCTGCGTCCTGCTTCACGGAACGCCCTGGTTACCAAGGCTCTGACTCTGTGTGTGAAGGAAGCGGCCAGGTCGCTCAGCGAGGGCACCCGCTCGCTCTGCAGCCTGGTCTCTCCTGACCAGCAGCTCCGACCACCAGCTCAGCGGGCCTGACCACTGCACGGGCAGTGGTGTGCTGCCACCTATAGGCAGAAAGAAGAACAGGGAAGCGCAGCCCGTTCTGTCAAAGCCTTGACTGACTCTGAGAAGTTTCAGAGACAGAACGAAAAAGGACCCTGCCATGGACCTTCCCTCGTGGAAGTCACTGCACGGCCCTGGCTGGGCCACAAGCACAACACCACCTGGATGAAGCGAGCCCCGTCACAGCAGGGCCGCGCGACCACAGCCCAGTTATTCCCGGCGGGCGGGCGCCTGCAAACACTGGCCCTGGGCTGGCCTGGTCCTGGGCTGACCCTGTGTGGGACTAGGAGAGGTGTGCAGGCGCTCCTCCACATGGCAACGTGTGGTGGGGGAATGGCCTTCTCGGGGCGGCTCCCTGTGCATCCCAGATGAGACAGGCAGCGTCGCAGATCCTGCCCCCGTGACTCGGTCTCTGGAAACCACAACCCTGAGAGTCACCAACGCAGGGCGGTGGGCCCCTGCCCCACTCTGGGCTGCAGAGCCCGGCCCAGGCCCAGTACGACAAGGACTGTCCCATGGCAGAGGGGGCGCAGCCAGCGAGTCTGCACAGCCCAGGACCGGGGTCCCGCTGCTCCATTCAGGGCCTGAGCCCAGTGAGTTGGGCCTAGCGAGTGGGGCCAAGGTCAAATCCGAGCCTCCTTACACCCCTCGTGCTGGGGAGGCTGCTTTTCAGGCTCGAGAACCAGATCGTCAGAGTCCCTCAGAGGCCACAGTCACCGTAGTTACTGACCAGGAGAGGGAGGTCGATGAACTCTCACAAGACGGCACGACGGGAGTGGAATGTACAACCCCATTTGATCAGAAGCAGCTTTAAGGAATTTTATTTAACTGTCGATTCATCGCCAACATCTAACAGCTGTCATTTTGCTACATTTGGATGAGCACATGAGGGAGGAAATATAAATTAAATACTATGAATGTTTACTTTCAATGAACCATGATCTTAATACGACACAGATATAAACTTAGTGGTTTTATTGCATTGTTAGAAAATTATATTAAGAAAGATACAAAAAAATCAACAGATGCTTATTTACAATGAGTATGCCATTACGGCTTTAAATTTTCATTTACCTGACAGGCTTCAAAGAATACTTTATTACATGCCTAACAAAACACTTAAAATATGTACAAATTCAAAATAGATGCTCTATAACTGGAAAAAGTTCACCTGAGACTTCGTTATAACATCGCCATTGTTTGACTTCTTCCCAAGTTGTCGGTGCGGCTGAGTGTCCGGCTGCAGCCCGTCTCGTCCGCCCCCCCAACGCATTTATCTCTTATTCCAAGCAGGCTGGACGCCGGCCAGCTGTAAACTGCGCTACAGATGCCACACACGGGTATCGGGGCCACGCCCACGGGTGCCTGCATGGGACGACCGAGCACGAGCCAGCGGCACGGGCACGTCGGGGACGTCGCTCTGCCGAGTCGGACACCACGGCTCGGTGCAGCCGGGAAGCATCGGGAAGGCGGGGGCGGTGGCCCCGGGCGGGGCTGCTTGCTGACCGGACACGAGCCTTCCGGAACGCTGCGTGAAGGAAAGAGGCACACTGCGTGCACACAGTCCTGTCACTTGTCTTCCACACCCTCAAAAAAGTCAACTTAAAACTAATTCTTAAAAAAAAATCTTGCTTGGAAGGTACAATAGGTATAGATGTGTCATAGACGCAGCAGACAGAAAACTCTCCCACCTGGCAGCCAAAGACAAAGAGGAAACCGTGTTGCCATCTGTCCCCCTGTGACACGGGGACCGCGGAGGAGTGAGGTAGCGTCGTCACTTGTATTGCTGGCTGCGAACACAGTGCCGTGTTTCACGAAATATTACACTTGGCCAATCGTCAGAATACCATTAAAATAAACCCCTAATGCTAAGCTGTTCATATGCTGAGATAAATTCAAATGAAGCGCCTTAGAAACCACGTTTCTACTGCGCAGACGAGCAGGCTTTGTCATCCAGCGGGAAGGAGCTTCCGAGGCCGCGTGGACAGGCAGCCGGGCGTCTGCACTGGTGCGAGTGCCGCTGAGGTAGGATCCAGGGCTCTGCTGGCTGGCGTGAGACTCACAATTTGTAAACCAGAGACATTTTTATATTATATTTTGAAGTTAAGCCTTAACATTGCAAGCATCAAAGAAACAGGTATGTGGGGCGTGTGCACGCACACACTTTATGGTGTGGGTGCATCTCACACAGCACCATTCTCCCTGACACACTCCTGAGTGCATTTATAGAAGCCTCTAGAATATAAACAAGCCCAGCTACTTCTCCCTCGTAACAGCTAGGTCAGTACCAGAGATAACACACAAACCACTGAGGTTATCCTAGGACTGTCCTCCAAGCCGCCCCCGGTCACAAAGGGTGACACTGGACAGAGGACTCGGAAGCCGGTGGTCCCCACAGGCTCAGGCCCACAAGGGCTGCCTGGCCCTTTGCTGCACCCTCGGGTGCCCCATCTCGGTGAAGTGCTTTCTGACCCAGACGCCATGAATCACTCCTTTGGACCCTTTAGAACTGGGCTCTGCCCAGGTTTCCGGGAAGGGGGTGCGTGCGATCTCTTTAATCGCAGGAAGCTGGCCGTCTACCGCTTCCACCTGACTCTCAAGCAAGTCTAACGCCCGGCGCCCAGGAACCGGGGCGAGCACTCAGATGAGAACAGCGGCATTCTACGGCAGGGCTGGATAAACACACAGAGCGCCACAGAATGCCTGCGTGGAGATGGCCTGTGTGCCCTGACACACCAGCTCTGGGACGAGAGCGGGACTCATTCTGGGGTCCACATGCAAACCCACAGTGAAGACTGCGTCTCTTCCTGTCTCACAAACCCACATGACTGCTCTAGAGGCATTTTCACCCACAACGACACTGCTTACAAGTGCGCCAAAGGACTTCAAAACTGGGAAGGCGGGGGACGGCCACCGCCCTGACGCCTGACTGGCAGGCACACGAGCTCCCGGGCATCCGGGGAGCCCACAGCAGCCCAGTCAGCGCGCGCGCGGGCCCTGAACCCCAGCCCTACCTCCTCCTGCGAAGGGACAGAGTGCCTGGAAACAAAGACCCTGATGGACCCGGGTGCGGGAGAGACTGAAGAGAAGGCGGGAGAACGACGGCCCCCCAGAACCTCGGCCGACACCAACAAGGAGCAGGCGCCCCACCCCCGGCCACCCGCCTGCCTGTTTCCCAAGTCCCAGTGCAGCTCAGGGTCCCGTGCAGGCCACCCACTCCCTGGAATTAGCTGAACCTGAAGAGCGAAGCTCGGGGCTTCAGGCGAACAGCTCTAGCCGAACACCCAAGCAGCGGACACCCCTTTCCGAGCAGAGCTCTCGCGCCCCCTGTCGGGGACACGGCTCCTCTCGCAAGGGAACACGGCAGGGGCCGGCTGGCTCCACCGGCCCGGCTGCCTCCTCCGCAGGAGCTGTCTGCAGAGGCTCCGAGGCATCGCACTGTGGGACGGGACACTGTTTCCATTCCCGTACTTGTTCTGAGTACGGGAAAGAGCGGTTACTAAGAGTCATCGCTGCGTCTCCACGTGTGACTTTTCGGGCTGCGGGACACAAGTCATCTCTGCAGCCCCTGTGCAGCTGAGGAGACGTCAGGGCCGGCTGCCTGGGAACTCCCTGCCCGCAAACTGCAGGGGAAGAAACGACACTGTTAGGAGACAGGTGCCTCTACTAGGTCTCGAGACAAACGTCAAAGCCTTGGCAGGAGACTCGAGGGTTCGGAGGAAGTGGGCGCGCGCTCACTCGTCGGTAGTGCACTTGTCTGTCATCTGCCGACAGACGTCCGAGATGCCCGCCCCCGGCCGGCACAGTTCCGTGAGCCCGGCAGCCTCGCAGGCCTCCTGGGAAGGCGGCCCCGACTCCTGGCCCTGAGCGCAGCCTGGCCCGCCGCCCTCCCCAGCAGGCGGTGCAGCGGGAGGCCCCCCGAGGACACTCAGACTTGGCGGGAGCACAAGAGCACCGGCGGACGCGCTCTTCCCCCTTTCAGACACCAGAAAGGACAGCGGGCAATCCGAGGCCGAGTACTTGGCGAGGATCTGGATCTGCTCGGGACTCAGAGCTGCTTCCTTGCAGACTTGCTGGCAAAGGCCCGTCAGGCTCTGCTTCGTCTCGCCCAGCGTCGACAGGATGCGGTCCCGCTCCTTCAGCAGGCTCTCCTTCTCGTGTTGCTGTGGAGGCACGGAGAACACAGGGCTTGGGTTTACCAGCTCGACCGACACTCCCGAGAGCGCGAGCATCCGCGTCTACGGTGTCCTCGCATTGGACGAGGTCACACGGAATTTTCCCTCTCAATTCAACTGAAGAATAAACACCTCAGGTCCCCATCCCTCGTCCCAAACTCTTAGGCCTAGATGTATGTTGGGACTCGGGTTTTTCGGGTTTTAGGTAAGTGATATGGATTCACACATCACTCCTCTGGCAGGGTCTGAGCAAGCACGTCCCTATCAGACATCTCGACATTTCTAAAAAAAACGTATTAAAATAGCAAATAATACACAAAGTAGGAAAAATAACACAGCCCAATGTCATTTGCATCCGTTTTTGGCCAAAACAGTGTGTGACACACCTGTAGAGTCTTCAGGACTTTCTGGATTTATGGATTACAGGCAAACAAGTGTGCACTTGACATTTTGGTTAAAATAGAACCCAAAAAAGTACAAGCACACCAATCAGAACTGCCACACAAATCACCGAAAGATGCTGGTGATGCCTACGGCCTGCTGAGCATTCGCTCTGTGCCACGCGCTGCACCAGGTGTTTTCACCACGCGGTCCCAGCCGCGCGGGCCACGGGCTGCAGGCGGGAGTGGCGCTGAGCCCACGTGACAGGGAGACGCAGGCGGAGCACGCCCAGGCTCAGGAGGCCAACGTCAGAGTCAGTGATGTGGGAAGAACTGGGGTGAGTGTGTGCGGTGGTGGGGTTCAGTCTGTCAATTATTTTGTTGCTGTTATTATTATTATTCATTAATTTTTATCTCTACAGGAAAGTCTAGCACAGTTTTCCAGCAGCCTTGCTGGTTCCTGCACATCCCCTGCCCCCCACCGCTGAAAGCACGCCCCCCACTGCCATCCCTCCTGCGTCCCACTGCAGAGTGGCCTCCCACGGAGCAGAGCCAGGGAGCCAGGTCACCAAGCTGTGTGCTGTCACGGAGAGGAAACAGGTGCTGGGGGAAGGTCAAAGGCTTCTCTTGAGAAGTTACGATGGCTCTCGGTTTTCTGCTCATTGGCA
Organism: Carollia perspicillata; assembly: GCA_004027735.1. Classification (NCBI taxonomy): domain Eukaryota; kingdom Metazoa; phylum Chordata; class Mammalia; order Chiroptera; family Phyllostomidae; genus Carollia; species Carollia perspicillata. Next base: position 31,423 of record PVKM010007923.1, on the reverse strand, counting down.
GATTCTCAAAAACTAAAGTTGCCAAGTTAACAGCTACATGGGTGACTTCACAGTGATAACCCTCTAAATAGATTCTTTTCTGGCACAAAAATAACTGAAAGGGTAAAGGGAAATTTGCTTTATAAAAAAGGACTCTTACTGTTTTATATGAAAGTTTTTCTAAAAAACTGTGCAAATCCAACTATGGTAGTTTTTAGATTCTTCACGGCATCTAATATTTTGAGAAAATGTACAGTGACTATAAAGCAGTAAATTTTTACATTGTAAAATGTTCTCCAGTGCAGATTTTTACACAACTGTTCAGTTTTGAAAAAAGAGGCACACGTCAATAATATACTTTAACACATACTCGTCTGTAAGTAGATAAATAAAGTCAATGCCCGACAGGACGTTTTTCAGGCTGAGTCTGTCCAGGCCACCTGTCGGAGGAGGACATGAGTAACGCGCCCAGCACCCGCCCACCTGCAGACTACCAAGATTCCAGGCACCTCACAGCTTCTGCAACTGTAGGCAGACACCCACTGACCTTAAACATGCTCACCCCTCCGCCCCCACTACACCAAGGACGGCCCTGCGGTGGGTCCCCTTCGCGCAGGTCCCTCGGGGGACGCTTCCTTCCCCACGGCAGCTGCGGCCCCGCCCCTGCGCGTCTGCGCTGACACCCACAGGGAAGGGTCGGCGGCTGCTCCCACTTCACTCTGGTCTGAAACACAGACTTACCGCGCCAGCACCCAGGTCAGAAACTGACAAGCAGAGGAACAGAAGTGATGCGGCGGAATCACTTCAGAGCCATCACCAGAGACACCTCCCGGGCGCCCTCACTGCCAGCGTCCTGCTGCCTGTGCCTACGTCTGCTCACTTCCCTCCCGTGCGGCTGCACAGACCACTGGTTTGACCTGCTGTGGCCTTCACCAAAGATCGGCTTTAAAATGAGTGAAACTGGTATTCTGGTGCCGGTGTGCATTCAGCAACCAAACACACTTACGTTGCAATCCGCACTTTCAATGGCTAATGGATAACATCCATTCAGAGACGAGAAGTTAGAAAGATGTTAGATGTAACTCCCCCAGTCAAGATAAGAAGCGGAAGAATCTGGCACCGGGGGCCAGAGGGCTGTGACGACTTACTTTGGACTGAGGAGGACTCACTACCAGAGAAAGGAGACACGGCTCCCTACAATGCAAAACCTCCGGACACACAGCACAGAGAAACACACAGCTGACCCTTAAAAACATGAATGAAGTGCTCGACCTCACGCATAAGAAACAAAAATAAAAGCGACCGAGAACTATCAGAGGTCACGGTCGGCACGGGAAAAAGCAAAGGCTGACGACCAAGTCCTGGCGGAGGAGGCTGGGCGGACAGACACGCCCGCGCCGCAGGGGGCGACCGCGACGACCTCCAGCAATCCCTCCGAAATGCAGCTCCGCAGGCCGAAAGGGCAGCGGATACGCACGCACAGCGCGGCGCCCACTGGTCCACCGTTGGGAACCGGCGGAGCGAACGCAGCTGGTGCTGCAGGGGGCGCGGCAGCCTCCGGACGTTGAGCGACGCTCCCCGGAGCTCACCCCTCAGGTGGCGAGAGGAGCGCAGACGTGGAGATAGGACGCGTCTACGTAGCAAGGGCAATAACAACGCACACACAATGCTAATCGGGGCTTCGTTTGTTTGTTTCTAGGAAAGAAACACAAGGAGAAAGCTCAGCAACTAAAACCCTAGGGAAACAGCCGGGAACAGGATGCTGAGCGAGGACACACATGCCTTCCACACAGCGGAGGCCCAAACCAGGTCCACGGTTGTGTGTGCGAAAAACACAGCCACGAGTAACACAAGAATAAACAGTGTTTCACGTACTCACAAGTATAAACGTACTTTTATACTTGAAACTAAAAAAAGCATGGAAACATACTTTTCCATTTTTATTAAAGAAACAAAACTAAAACATGAGCAAATCCTAAAAATAACTATAAACAGAAATTAGCTTAATTATATGTCAATTACTTCAAATAACCGATATTTAAACTTCAGCACACGTATACGTTTATGGCCAAAAAATGGCACAGAAGTACTAAATTCACTGTTGGCTGCTAACAGTGACGCTGACACGGTCAGTCTGTGACTACCACGCGCTACTACAAAGCAAAGAGCAAATGCGCTGATGGAACGGGGAGCCAAGACGTCCCCTGCAGCAGAGAGAGGCACGACGCAGACTTCAGAAGACAGAAGCGCCGCACTGCTGCATTCTGATTGGAAAAGTCTCCATGAACTCATGACTTCCCATGCACGCTTCACTCTCACTCATCACACATACCCGGCGAACGCCCTCCTGATCCGGTAACGGGGACACACCCCCGGAGGTGGGGGAGGGTGCGCGTGCGCGCCTGACTGCAGACTTGGCCCCTCCCTCAACGTGCGCTGGAAGGCGGGGCACAGGCCGTCAGGGCGGACCCTGGCCCTTGGTGGCTGGGAGCCGGGACACTCCCCGGCTCTCGGCACACCCGGGGCTCTGGGAGAGGATTTTGAACTCGCGGTCGGTTCTCCCCCCACCCCCGCTTACCCGGGGCCTACAGTGGCCAGTGTGGCCTGAGCACAGCGGCCTGGGGCACCGCCACCCAAAGATGCCTGCTGACCAACTCGGCCACCGCGTTCATGGGGCTTTGGATGGGAGAACGGGTTCCTGGCACAAAGCTGGCCGAGGGTGATGGTGGTTCTTCTTTGGGCGCCTTGGTGGGAACAGCCCTGAGGCTGAAACTTGCCGCTATTCCCAAGACCTGGGTGACAACGGTCTGCACTGTGAACAGACTGTCGTTCTTGCGTTATTTCAGTTCTTGAACCTACGTAGCAGTGATGACAAGTGTTTAAATAGCTACTTTTGAGGTCACACTCTGACTCTTCCTTTCCCCTTACATTTGTTACCCAGCTACCTCAGGCAGAAACTTGCCATTAAATAAGATTCACTGTTTCCCAGAAAATGCCCCTCTTTGGAGCTTTGCATGCTAGGCTGCAAGCGGCAGGAGCCCCTACTGGCCGGCTGCAGTAACAGCGGCCCCGAGCACACTTCCCCCTTCCCCTGGGACTCCATGAGCAAGCTCTGGCTCTCAAGTCTAGCATAGCGTCACTGAGAGCACCCAGGAAGTCTCAGAGAAAGGGCCACCGGAATCCCAGAACCGAGCACTCCGGGCAAGCCTGTGACAGGTTGCAGACGGCACAAAGCCACTGATGGGGTCATGACCAAAGGCCACAGGAGCTGGCTGGAGGGGGCTCTCCCTGGTCAAGTTGGAGAAAACGTCAACATAAAAAAGATCAACAACCATTTTGGACTCTAACAAACTAGGAAGAAAGGGCCCCATGAGGCTGCAGTGACACGAACAGAAGCCTGGAGGGGGGAGGGCTGAGAGCAGGGAAGGCAGGCCCTCGATGAAGAGGAACAGCGTGCGCACACGACGGCAGTCAGTCTGCTCCCGGCTTCACAGCCCCCGCCGTGTAGGCCGCCCATGAGAACGCAGGCTTTCTAGAGACAAGCGGCTCACAAAGCACCCAAGCACCTGCACAGGCTGCTGAACCACCATCAACGCAACAAGCGCCCTGGGGGCGAGGACCTGGCGATTCCCGGGGGGCAGCCTGGGGCTGGTGTCGTGCCCCCGAAGTGGCGCACAGAGAAGCAGGACACCAGCGAATGCCTGATCTCAGTGGAACTGTCAAATGCTCGCTGTTACGTGGAATACAAAATACGCAGGGATGAATTTGATAGAGCCAAATATTAAAAGTGGGATATTTTGCAAGAAACATGGCCTAGACTTTTCAGAAAGTCATTGTCGTGAAAAAAGAATGAACTTGTCCTAGGCTAAGCAACTAAAACATGTAACCAAATGAGTTATGTGATGACGGGGTCCCAGTTGGAACAACAATGAGCGCATGTACGAAATGCACTTGGGAAAGGAGGAAGGCGACGTGAACAGGGGCTACACACGACAGTGAAGATTTTTACTCTGGGGGCACGATCACGATCTGGGTGACGATGTGGCGAAGACGGGAGAGAACGTCTACTTTCAGTGGGGCGTGTTCCAGCAGGTGGGTGAAGCGTCAGACTGTGGTCCCAAAGGATTCCGAACATGAAAAGGGAGCCGCGGAGACGGGGGAGGGGCAGGGAGGGAGAGGTGAACGGACGGTGGCCAGAAGAGGCCCAGAGGGACGGGCAGGCCCCCAGGGCGGGAGACACCCGCTGCCCAGACAGACAGACCGACCCACGGAAAGGAAGATAGAGCACGTGTGGCAAAAACGCCCACAACCGCCGAGTCTTCCTGTTCACTCAGCTTTTCTGAAAGCTCGAAATTTTTAGAATGTGAGGGGGAAAGATGCATCTCAAGAAAAAATAAAAACACATGAACCTGGCTCCCCAGGCAACCGCTGCACAAGTGCTCAGCTGACGAGGACCATGTCGCTCCCACCTTCGGCCTCCTGGTGCCCAGGGCAGCACCCACCTCGCGTGTGCAGCGCCCAGCAGGCGCTCAGGGAACGCGAGGGCGCTTTCGTCCAACGCGCTCCGGCACCACTTGAGACCCGCACAGGGGCTGAGCAGCTCAGTGGCCGTCCCCGCAGGCCCCCGACCCTTGCACCGGCCCCCAGGCGGCCACCACTCTCACCCCACGCCCCGAGGAGCCGTGTGCCGACCAGAGGTACAATGATTCCTGGAGGCAGGAACCTGCCGTGTGCCAGCCGGGCTCCCAGCCGTCCGCCCCCGAAGCACCACAGCCTCCGTCTGACCTGTGTGAGCTGGTGCAGCAGGTCCTCAGCACTGAGCGTGCACAGCACCGACGACCCTGACCTTTCACACAGGGCGCGTGCCCCGGCCCCTCCCATGCACGCTGATGGGCACCCCTGAAGTGGGAGACAGCAGTGTGCACGTGGGAAGGCAGTCAGGTGAATGTGCCCCAAACAGACTCACTTCTAACGAAGTAGTGCAGTCTGCGCCACAAACGCCGAGCAGTCAGGACAGACGAGGCGCCGTATCCTGCGGCCCCACCGTGGGCACAGGCGGTGCAGCCGAGCTGCGTCTGAGCACCACGTGCGAGTGCTCCGTGACGGTCCCACCGCTGATCACTTCTGAGTCGGCACCAGTCGGCATCGCACAACTTCTCAGAGAAATACGTCGTGGTAACTTTGTTCTCTTCTTTAAAAGCAGGGTTCCCTTCGTTCCGGATTTCCTTTGTTTGAGGCGTAAATGGCATTAGAGAGATGTGTCTTCTAACTTCCCAGCCAGTCTTCCAGGAAACAATAAACGTGGACCTCGTGGAGAATCTCACAGAGACAAGAGCTCCGTAGCCCAGGACGTAGCAGAAGCTGAACGGTTCCTGAACTTGTTCGTGCCCTTCATTTGCATATTTGGTCTCATGGTAACTGCTGAGCTACAGCCTGACCTGTACCACACTATCTAATTCAAAATACACGTTCAGAGTCATCGCCATCCGCTTCTCCTCTGAGTCAATGCACGAGCTTCCTTCCCTCCAGGGCTCTACTGACACGGCTACTCACTGAAGAACGGGACTCCCCGATTCACTGAATTTGGACTGACGTCTCCCTCTGACTTTCTCAGCACATGAAGACCACGAAAGTGTCCTCTGTGTATGACTGTCCCCCTGACCCCCCTGAAGACCTGTGAGGCTCATCCTCACTGTGGCGGACAGCCCTGCGGTCTGCAGTGTGTTGAGGCGCCCAGGCTGCTCTCTCCGGGCCAGCGACAGAGGGTCACAGCCTCCGGCCGGAGACAGGGCCCGCTGAGCAGGGCCCTCTGCTGGCTGTCACTGGACTGGGCAACGCGGACTGTGGGTTTACTCCTACGTCCGTCTGATTAATCACTGGCTGTAGAGAAATGACTGTTTACGAAACACGTAACTTCCCTGAAGCAAGTCTGCTGAACCCCCACCCAGACTAGGAAGACTGGCAGACGCTGCCTGTCGACCAGCCACGCTGTCGAAAAGGGACTCTGGACTGAAAACGACGGCGCCCGCCCCTCCTCCAAAGCCTCCACTCTCCGTGCTGCGACTGCGGGCGTGAGGCGGGAGCGTGGCTGGGACCTCACCCGTCCTCTCTCCACAGCACCACCAGTGACCAGGGTCTAGGGAAAGCTCCTCGCGTACGTACGTTAGGCACCAGATTCTTCTCCTTCCAGCTTTCTCACACGGCACATTTTCTGCTCAGTTTCATCCGCGGGAGACACTGTAGCCGGATGGAAATCTGTAACATGCCCCTTACACTTCACGAGTGGACTCTGCCCGCACACATCACCAGACCTGAGAGCAGAGCTAGGAAAGCTGAAATGAGGCGCATCACTCTGATTTTAAAAGTAACCCTGCTGTCTCCTCCGGGGCTCCTGCGGACGAGGAAGAACGGAGGGGGCTCCGCAGGGCACATCGGGCGGCCAGACCCATCGGGCCTGGGAGCTCTGCCTACCCAGGGGTGGGCTCGGGGCAGCTGCGCGTCTGCTGTTTGTCAGACGAGGACGCCTGGGCCAGAATGGGCCGACGACACGCTCTCCTCCTGGGGAATTTAGAGCGGGATGCACAGGTGTTCGTCCAAACCGACGAGGACTAACCAGCAGAACTAGACCTGCAGCCTCCTCTGCAGCAGTCCCCGAGGGGCGGGTCTCCAGGAGCTGCGCCGCAGCCGCTCCCGCCACGCGCAGCCGTCCCGGGCTCTGCAGGCGCAGCGGTGAGCCCCGAGAGATGTGCCGCGCTCCTGCAGTCGCCCCTTTTCCTGTGCTGGGCTCACGAGGCCGGGCTCCCTCTGGCTTCTGAATGGCACACACTGCCGTCCTCCCAGCGATCCACCCATCCACCCATCCACCCAGGCATCCATCATCCACCCATCCATCATTCAGATGGCTTGTTCCTTATAGCCAAAGAGTCCAGATCAGTAAAACAAGGTATCAGGGAAACAAGGTATGGCCAGTCGGGTTTTTAATTTTACGAGAACTGCTGGGAAATCAAACATGCCTTTGTATTGGAGATTAACCAGCAGGTACGCCACTGACCATTTGAAAGGAACCCTACTGGACTGAGAGAGGCAGTGTAAGGGCAGGGTCCAAACCCGAAGTGTACGGTTTAGGCAGAGCAATGAAGAAAGAAACTAGGGGAGAGAAAACTGAAAACAAGTGAACAACAGCCCAGCAATAGGAAGACGACAAGGGCCATGTTTGCTGGGAGCACACCGTGCGCCAGGCGCTCTCCTGAGCTCTGTAGCCGTGTTAGCTCATCTTCACGAGCCCCACTCTATGGGGCGAGAGCGAGTGTGAGCCCATCTCACAGACCAGACACCCGAGACAGACACTGCACAGCCTGCCCACAGCTACTCAGAGCTGGAGTCAGAGTCCCACACTGGAGACACGGTCGCCCACCCGCCCTCTGCTGAAGCGAAGGCAGAGGGGCAGAAAGTCCGAGGGAGGGAGCGCAGCCCCTCCATCCCAGAGATCTGAGAGGCGGTAACAACAGCGAGTGTCCAGCACCCAACGTCTCACTCCCATCAAAAAATATAAACGAGACGTATGAGCCGGGAAATAGACTAGTTCTAAAAGGTAACAGCTACTCCCCAGTAAGTCAGCTGAGTATCCACTTATAAGTAAAGGCACTTATGAAACAGACTCGATTGATCTAAAGGTTTGTTTTCGTTTTTGTGTTTGGGAGAGGAGGAAATTCTACCTGCAGCTGTCACCCGCTGAGGAAGAAACACCTACAAGACGGAGGTCCAAAAACGGGTAACAGTGTAATTTTATGTGGATTCCAAGTAGCTCGACATGACCCAACAGTCTAAAAAGCATCCCTGCGCCTCAGTACAGAATGATCGCGAAAGGTGAAGTGCACCTGCAGGCAGGCGGGTGTCTGGTTCAAAGCCAGAAACACGAAGCAGCACTGGAGCGCTCGGTGCGGACCCGCAGCCCCCGCCCCCCGACACGGGGCCAGTGCGCCCGAACCTGCCGCTGTTCTCCTTCGGTCCCAACCACTCCGATCGCTCAGTGAACTCACACGGGTTTTTTTAGTCTCTCTCACGCCTTCACTGGTAAAATATCTGCTTTCTGCTTCATCTTTGTACAATTGTGCTACATCTTTTTATATAGTTACACATCTTTCTCTTTTTGCACAATTAAAGTATATGCAAAATGCATGACTTTTCCCACTTTTTTAAAGGTACATACCAGCGTTTTTTCTACATTGTGTCCCTGTAACTCACAGCTAGAATGTTCACGCTTCAAGAGCTGCCGCAGTGAGGCCCCCAGCCCGGCCCTGCACGCCGAGGGCCAGCTCGCCGCCGTCCCAGCGCACGGCCAGCCCCGGCCCTCCTGCCAGGCCTCCGTCCGCCAGCCACCAGGGGGCAGAGAAACAGGCGCGAGCTAACCCACTCTGTTCATTTATGGTTTGATGCTGGAACAGAAACTAAGATTGAATGAAGTAAGCATCCTTCACACTCAGGGTCTCGTGAGATCTTAAAATTTTCCTTTCATATCAGCATGTGAATTTTTTCCTCAGATAAAAGATTCAAGTTGGTTTGTTTTGGTATCAGCCAAACCAGTTATTCGAGTCCACAGTTTACGTAAACTGACAACTGAACCATTAAGTTTCATAGATGCCAAACAGCACCAACAACCTGAGTGCCTCATAATTCCTTTAGTCTTTACTCCACCACTAAGACCTAGGTAGACAGTAAATTATCCTGAACTTGTGAATCATTTAAAAAGCTCCCAGAAATCGTTCTCGACTTGCACATTATAGCACATTATAACATGTGGGACACTTACATAAGGAAAACAGCCTGTGACCATCCTCTTTTCTATTTCCTAAGTTTTCTGAAAACGTCATGTAATTTATATTCTTAGAATGGTAATTGGTAAGTTTAAAATTAACGTGTAAATGAACATTACGATCTCACTCGGAAACGGAAACGGCTCTCTCCTCCACAAAGCAGAGGAGAAGAAGGGACGGACATGCCGGCGCCCGGCAGTAAGAGCCCCGCGCCCTCACCAGCTTCTCGATCTCCGACTCCAGGTTCTGGATGCAGTCCAGCTTCCTCTTGCGGCAGCGCTGGGCGGCGATCCTGTTCTTGCTCCTCCTCCGAATGTCGTGGATGCAGTCCAGCTGCTCCGGCGTCAGCTTGTGCATTTTCAACAAGGACTGGAAGTCATTGCGAGAGAGGGAAATAATTCGCTGTGCGTTAAATGGCAGTTTTACCTAGAATGTGAAATAGACATTAGTTGTTGCCGCTACCCTCTATCATCACACTTACACCTAGGAGAGGAAGACAAGCCTTTGTTTTCCAGAGACCTTCATTTAGACTTGGAAAAAAAGTGGTCTTTGTTCCCAGTTTCTACACAATTCCTTGTAATAAAGATTGGTAATTTTTTTGATATTTCCAGTCTCTTTTGAAGAGGGTTCAGAAGACAAATAAATTGAGAAACAGGTATTTTTATAAGCAAATCAAACATTAACACAAATATTAATACATTTAAAATGAAAAGACAATATATTCTACGAGGACATATTAATGCCCCACAGATCTCTTCATGCCTCTTCTTAAAGTGTTTTTATAACGTGTTTTCACCCGACCTCCCCCCACAAATGTGTTTTATTCTTTGATTTATATTAAGGTGTGGTTCTTTTTCAATATTAGTATAATTACTCTAGTATTTCTAAAGCATTTCAAAAAATTTATTTTTCTGTCAGGAAGTGGTAGTTTCATTTAACTCGTTTTAAAAGCTACACACCTCATTTACTAATGTAGAAAATAATTAGAAAAGCCCTGTGAATATTATAATTCATTTTCAATATACATCAATTTGGAAAAAGAAAAATTTTTTAAATGACAAAATTGTACGACAGTTTAATTATATTAATGACCAAAAATACAAACAACACATTGGTCAGTTTCTCTGGCAACCTACTTAGTTTGTTACATAAATGAAACAAAATGATTTTTAATTTTCTTCAGTGTTTTACTTCTAACCTTCTCATAGTCCCAAACCCTGGACTTGTAAACACCACACAAAAGCCCACCGATGTAACACACACATACAGCCTCTCCAATTAAATCGCCCGTGGGAGGTGAAAAGCAACCCCTTGTCCTCTCCCAAACCCACACTGCCCACCGCCCACCAGACCAAGGGCAAGTGTAGGGAACGCAGGACTGACTGGCCAAGAGCAGCCGTCACACACACACCCCACAGGTGAAGTGCGCAGAGCGCGCCTGCTGGGACGGACGCCGTTCCAGCTACACGCAGCGCCTGCTGAACAATTAGGACGTTCACTAAGTTAACACTGAAAGGGCTGAGGGGAAACGCAAAACAGCAGCGGCTGCGGAAAACTAACCCGAAGGAAACTCTGCAGGGGCGCCTTCCTCCCCGCGACCAGCCAGGCCCCGGTGTGGAGCCCTGCGTGGGCTGCCCTTTCTAGGAGGGGCCGTGCAGCGACCTCGGAACCACGATTCTTTTCCTCTTGGGACACGGCATTTGACACAAACCGTCAAACAGCCCAGGTGTGACTCCATGCCGCAGCTAACACAACACACCTGGCATGAAACCGGGGGTCACTGCAGTCCTCACCTGTCCCACCTGGCACAGACCACTCAGGTCCACGCGTGGGTTTCGTCCACCCAGTGCCTGCGCCCACCCCTCGTGCTGCGCCGGGAGCCGACACCGCCAGTCCCAACAAACGGCGGCCAAACAGTGGCCCAGCCACACCCTCGTGTCCCCTCACCTCACATTCCTGTTCTCTGGCCGAGCAGGGCTCACTGTCCCCTTCGGTGTCTGTCTCCGAGTCGTCCCCCAGGGTGATCACACAGGCATACGGACAGGGCTCCTGCGGGGGCTCGGAGACGTAGTCGTCAGTGCCGATGTCCAAGCCGCCGGGCCGGCCCTCGGTGCTCAGAGTGCTCATAAAAGGGCAGCTGACCGAACTCAACGTGGCAAAAGTCCTCTGACCTGGCTCTGGGCTCTCGCTAATCCTGATCCCCAACCAGGGACACTCCGACCGTTTCTGGGAGTGGATCTGTTCTGACCCAGCTTTGGCCACGCCAGGGGACGCCTGCATTGGGCAAGGAGAGGCCGTGCCGCAAACATCACCCCAGAAGCCCTTGGCCAGGTGCTCGGCCACTTCCCGCTCCACGCTGCTCCGGGCAAGGCCGCTCTCTTCCCTGGGGCTGGAGTCAGATTTCAGATGTAAGTCTTGGCTTTCAGCAAAGGTCTTCTCTCCTCCGACGTCTGGGCCAGACAACGGCTTTTCCGTTAACAGTGCTGCGCTTTGCATGCCGGCAAAGTTCAGGTCACCGTACTGGTCGTAGGTGTGTAAGAGGGACAGAGAGTAGAGCCCAGGGGGGTCTGCGGAAGAGCTGTGGGGGAGGGGAGGCACTTCGGTCGCTGCTGGTGGGCAGTGAGAGGCAGGACCTTCCTCGGCGTCTGTGTGTTCCATCGCTGGCTTGCTTTCTTCACATTTTAAAGCCACTGGCAAGTCTGCACAGAGTCTGACAGAGTCCCGGCCCCCACCCGCACACTCGTCTGCACACTCATCTGCACACTCATCTGCAGACGCCTCGCTGGGCTCAACAGAAGCACGAGCGTCTCGGAACCCGGTCTCCAAAGCTCGGGCTCTGTCAGTCCCGAAGGCTTTCTGGAATTTTCTGTACTTGGGGCATAAAGAGGGCAGAGCCAGAGCAGTGCCCTGCTCTAGGCACATGGCCTCACACGTCTGACGGGCACTGTCTTGCAGAGGAGGTGGTACTTCTGTGTCTCCTCGATGTTCACGGAGTTTACACGGAGCAGTCGGAACATTTTTGTATCTCCAGAATTCCTCCACCTCATCAATTTCTAAACCCTTCTGGTCCACGAGTGAAAATTTTAGGTCTGTTTTCTGACAGTGTGGTGGGAAGCAGCATTTTTTTCTTGAGCATCCTTGCTGCTCTGCAGTGGAGTCCAAAGACTTAAATTTGAGAAACTGAAAGCAGGACTCCTCCACATCGTGCACACCTAAAAAGTCCACACACTTGCACACTTCGTCCACATTGTCCCTACTGAGGAGCAGTCTGGCCGTGTAGGCAAACTGAATTAACGGTTCGAATCCTTTAACCGTCACCTGTTAACACACAAAATAGAAACACACGCATCACTTTAGGCTGCTGAGGGGACGGACACGGGGGTGGGGGGCAGCAAAGAGACGAAGAACTGACTTCTGAGCACCTGGACACAGGCACCTGGCCTTGGGCAGACGCAAACCCCTGGGGGGATGTGCGGCTAACGGAGTCGGGAGGGGCCCGGCTGTTTCCTGGGACCAGCCTGCTCTGAACAGAGCCCGCGCTCACCGAGACTGAGACGTGGGCTGTGCCTCGCTCACGTGAGGGAACACAGACGAAGAGCAGCACGGCTCCCCCACATCAGCAGAGACCAGCCCTCCGTGGAGCAGGGCGGCCCGGACGTGCAGTCCAGGCCCAGGCATCCACGGCCACCCCCACTCCATGCAGTCAGTGCCCCAAACCCCCTAACTACCCTAAACCTCAAAAGTGAAAATGCTAAAGATAAAAATATATATCTGAAGGACTTACAGTAGTCCGATCCACGGCAAATGCACAGTAAGTGGTAACTGTTATCTTTATCTCATGCCAAAATTTCTAATAAAAATTGTAAAGATTCAGATTTAAAACGTGAGCAAAGTAAAGTCTAAAACTCATGCCTACTACTGTTTGGCAAAGATTCCCGGACTCCAGATAACAAGACCTTTAAGCTTGTACATGGCATAAAATAGAAAACCAGCAGCAGCAGCGACCCTGGTGAGGACGGGGCGGAGCCGGGGGCTGCGGGGCTGCTGGTGGGACGAGCGATGGGCAGGCCACCGGCTCTCTGTGAAGCCGAAAACGCAGCCCTTGTGTGTCCCGGCCACTGTGCTAGGTCCTTTTACTCCTGAGTAATGACCTGGACACAAATGTCCACGAGTAACTTTATTTGTGAGAGCCAAAAACTAGAATTAGCCTAATTTCCTCCCATCGGTAAACTGATGCATCCACACTCTGGCACGTTGCCGGGCAACACAAAGATCGGCTGATGCACGGAGCCCAGACAAACCTCCAAGGAATCAAGGTGAGTGAGGACAGAGTAGTGGCCACCCCAGTACCACTCAGCATCTCCGCTGCGGTGGACACATGGACCCCACGAGGGAGGGAGCTGACCGAACCACGCGCACGCACACACACACACACACACACACACACCCCTAAACCCAGAGAATCTGAGAAAGAAGGTGAGCTGCGCCGATGCCAGTGTCACTGATGTTTTGCAAAATGCTGTCCCTGGAGGAAACGGGCCAAAGTGTACATAACAAACACCCCCTTTTTGTGACTTTACAAATATCTTAATAAAACTTCAATTAACAATTCTTAGAAATGCACTAAAATAACCAAAAATGGCTTCTACAATAGTGATTTACATATTTTCAATCTGTCACTACTGCAAAGATTTGAAAATGTATAGGATTCACACTCAAATCAGAATGCACAAATGAATATATGCACCCCCACACACATGCCCACCCCTACAGGCCTGCCTCTCACACCCATGGATCCAGCTCTCCCCTCCTGCGAAACTGTCACTCAAGTAAAACTGTAGGCCACCACTCACTGCTACGCTTTAAAAACAGTGGCTACCCCACAGCCGAGCTTCCGTCATGTGCTTGGCACTGCCTCACCTGCTCCCCCCTCTGCCACTGAGCGGACACAGGGACCCCCCGAGAGGTGGGAAGGACTGCGTGCACGCACACACGCACAGCCACGCAGGCCGCACAGCCCCTGCGGGCCTGGTGCACCGGGGCCCTGGCACCTTCTCGGATTCCTCTCAGCAAGCTCTTCCCCCCGGGTCCCTGGCTCTCCCGGCACAGCCCCCAACTGACACGTCCTGCTTGTTCTCGGGGTCGGGGAGCCAGCCCGCCCTGGCCCAGGAAAGGTTTCCTGGGGGCAGGACGGGAACCAGAGTGCGAACACTCAGAACTCCGCCCCAGGCTGGCAGAAGAAGACCTGTAAAAACAGGCTCTCTGAAAGTGGCCCAAACAGTCTGCCTCCCACCCCTGCACGGTCACAATCTCAAGAATCGAGGAAAGAAAGGGAACAAGGACACTTCGGAGCACCAGCCTCTCCCGGGGATGTGCCGTAGTGCACGGCAGCACCGACAGAAAACCCCACACCGGGGCACCAGCTCCTGTCCCGGGGAGAGGACCGCGTGTGGCGTGGCCTCTCCAAATGTCCCGAATGCACTCACTGTGCCCTGCTTTGGTCACTGTATCAGAAATAACGTAAGTTCTTCATCTGCTCTATAAATACTCTGAACATCCAAAATTAGTGATGTTGCATGTAAAACGTCATCACTTTATTTAAAAAGTTAAGGAAATGTGCTGCTGCAGGCCCCAGGGGCCGTTCCTGAGTCTCAGAACAAGGCGGCTTTACTGTGAACGGATGAACCACGGGGGTCTGGCTAAGTCACATCAGACTAGAACCCGGTGATGTCCAGAGGGCGGCCCCTCACCTCCTCTGGAAGGGCGATGCTGAGCTCCGCGTCGGCCTGGCCCACGACCCTCGCGTGGAAGTAGCTGCTGCAGGCCGCCAGCACGGAGCGGTGGGCGCGGAAGGGCCGCCCCTGCACCAGCACGGTGATGTCGCACAGCACGTCCCTCCGCCGCTGGTCGTCCAGGCTGAGCAGGACGTTGGCGCTGTGCACGGAGGACTCATAGGTGAAGGCCGCGCTCTCGCTCAGCGACATCCTGCGTCACACACGGCACTGCGAGGCCCAGAAGGCGCATTCTCCTCGCCGCCGTCCACCCTGCAGAGAGACAGCGAGACCACACTGAGACAGAGTCTTGCCACACGTGCTTTAAAAAATGGCAGTGTCAGAGGTGAAGTAAAACGCTCTTCACGACAGCAAAAATAAAAACAGAAGCCTCCAGTGAACCCAGAAGCACTTGTTCAATCTACGTTGTTTGAAGCCGGGTCTTCACAGCCCTTTTTCTAACCAGTTTTAGGTGCAAGGTCCTCAGGGTGGAGGAAGGAGTTTTTGAACCAAGGGTTGACGGTCTCTGACAGAGAGACACTTCATAGCGAGAAAGCTCCTCTGAGGAGCAAGCCGACGGGTGGGAGAATGCCTGGGGGGCACCCCGTTTCTGTTGCTGTAACAGGGGAGTGGGCGTGTGGGCCGCCTGAGCTTCCCGGCTGGGAGGGACTGACCAGCGGGACAGGCACATGGTGGTGCCCACCCCCCAGGCCCCAGCCCCAGCATCGGACAGCCAGGAGGAGGGCTCGGTGCTTTATAGCAAGGGACTCGCTCTACAAAAGGTAGAGTTCCTCCAACACTAGGAAGAAAGTGACTTCTTCAAAAAAACGACTGAAGTCTGTCAGGCCAGATGGTATAACGAGCTTCTCCTACCCCAACCCTGATTCCACGCGACACCGTGCAGGGACAAGTGAGACTCCATCATTAAAAACACGGGCGACACGCAGAAAGGCTCCCAGTTTTCTCGAAATGTTAAAACGCAAGAGCAAGTCACCAAAAAAGTGTGTTTTTAAAATATAAACTAACACAGAGTAGCCTCCAAACATTTTTTGATCACATACACACTACCTGCAAAAAAGGAACAGCCCGTCTCTGTGTGTTCACCTGTGTATTTCAGACGGGCACTACTAGTCTCACACGCAACACACACTTTCAAACCCACAGACGCTGGGAGTAAGGGGGAGGAAGCCTCCTGGCGTCTGCCGGATGCCAGTGCTGCGGTGAGTGCCCGGGGGCGTGCGGCCCCGTGCCGGCCCCTCCGTTCTCCTGGCCCCTCACTCACTGCCCGAAGCAGGAAGGTCTCCACGTGCTCTGTGGCCGAGCTGCTGTCACTGTTCTCAGATCCTCCCCGCCCCAAACAAGAACGAAAGGAGGACACAGACAACAATGCTGGACAGCCCAGGCCCGGTCACCGGGAACTCCACCTCCAAGGCACAAACACGTGAAATGCCCCCCAAAGCCCTTTTCTGCTTGTGTGTTTATTTTCAAGGTGTTCGATGTCGTAGCTAAGAAGCAGTCGGTCCCTCAGAAGCAGTCAGTGACAACAGCTCTCAGACTGACTGCAAGACACAGACGTCTGGTGCTGTGCCAGCCCCGAGTCCCAGCAGCTGCAGCAGGGAGAAGCTGGAGAGGTGGGCAGGGAAAGAGCCCAGAAGGCCCTGCACCTGCACAGAGCAGGCACACCAGGACGATGGCCCCCACCCATACCTGGGCATGCCCACCCCACGGGGGGCCCCTCGTGCAGTCTCTCACCTGGGCGGCTGCCACCGCCCCTTCACACCGAGACCCGCTCCTGGCCACCAACACCACCACGACGCCTGTCCACGCCAGCACTCGCTGGCCGACAGGCATGCCGTTCTCTTTCTGTGACTGCTCCCAAGCTCACACATGCGCAAATACAGTTACATGAACTAGAAGGGGAAACGAAGCCTCACATATCAGTATTTCACCTTTACTGGTGCAAAGCACCCTGGTGTCTGCTCTATTTTTAAGACGTCCAGGTGTGACCCCCTCCGTCTTGAGAACCACGACTAGACCCTCACCTCTTGCCCTGAAAGCACAGGCCAAGCGGCCCACGGCACAGGCGTAGAAACCCACACTGTCCGGTCCAACCCCAGCCCTGCAGCTCACTGACGGCTGACCGGAGGCAAGCTGCTCATCCTCCAGGGCCTTCTCACCTGTAACGGGGCTCACGGCAGCGCCCCGCTGGGCTGTCGTGCTGGCCACTTGGGACGGTGCGGGTGAAGGGTCAGTGCGCTGTCTAGCCCACGGCAAACGAAGGGTAAGTATCGGCTGCTACTAATGACAGTAACAAAGCTCCTTTCCCCTCAAACCCTCTCCATCGATCCCCTCTCATTTACTCCCCGCATCAAAGGGATCCTCCCTCGCCAAGAATCCTACAGTGTCTTCCAAAGTTCTTATGATCGATTTCAGATCCTCAGCAGGTCCCCGGACACGCATGGTCAGACTTCCTGCCTATTAATCCAACGTTCTCGCGAGTCTCTGCCTCCCTCTCTCGACGTTCTCCAGCCTCGCCTTCTGCCCCCCGCCCCGCAGGGCCCGGCTGCACCCACCGCCCGACTTCTACTCTTCCGCCGGCTAACGCCTCAGAACTCTGAGGTCTCTGCCTAAATGTCAAGACCTTGCCTGACTCCCTCTCTAACCTCAAGCCTGTAACGGAGCACCTGGTCCCATGCAGGGACTTGCTTCTGAATGAGTGACTTCGTGTTTTCATTACAAATCCACACCCCAGACCGTCTACATCTTCCTCAAACATTGCACAGTCTGCTACTTCCATGCACGCGCCACGGAGACAGGCACCGGCGTGCTGCCCTGGGGCAGCTTCTCCAGAGCCACAAGGAGCAAGAGAAAGGCGCGGGAGCTGGAGGTGTCCCTGCAGGACAAGGGGCCCCAGAGAGCAAGGCCTGGCAACTGCTGGCGGCCACCACTGCTGCCTCAGGCCCCGCGACCCTGCCTTGCCGGCACAGGGCCCCAGAGAAAGCCCCTCTGAAAATCATTTCTCCTGATTCTGAAAACCACTCAAGCGGTCACTCACCCATTTTTACCCAGCAGCGCGACAAAGCCGCGAGTAAACAGGTAAGGACGGCACACACCCTCCCAACACTCCTCAAACCTGCGAAGCAGGACCCAGCTCCCCCAGGGCACCTTCCAGACCTCAGACTGTTCACTGGTTAACACCAGACTTGGATTCTTCTGTCACGTGTGGCTTTTTCCATATTCTCAGAAATACAGAGGTCATCATTAAAATTCAAAACAAAGGTGTGCTGGCCTCAGCAAACTGCCGTCAGCGATGCTGACAGAGGACGGAGACCCCCCGAAGCCTCCTGACCCCCTTCATGAATGACTCCCGCCCTCTGCCCAGCCACACGCTGTGTTGATGCGGCGAACGCTTGAGGTCTGTGCTTTCAAAATCATAGAGAAAATGAGAAATGATACTGTGACTTCATCACATGTTAGTAACTTCACGGATCATTTAACTTAAAAAACAACTTCGAAAACCTCAGGCGCCCGTGCGATCGTGGGGCCCGTCCCACACCCTCCGCGGCGGGAACTCAGCAGGAGCCGAGTGGGGACCGAGTCCACCTGCACGGACGGCCTCAGGTCTCACCGACTGCGCTTTTAAATCCTCCACGGAGGGGCCCACCAACTCTCTAGTACCGAAGACGCGTGAAAAGGCAAGGCTCTCACCCAAACACTCCGCGTCTTCACTGAACGGTGGCGCCTGCTCCGCCCACAAGCGCCCACAGTGTGCACAGCGGAGCAGGCGCCACGCAACAGCAGCGGCCCTACATTCAGGAAGAGAGGAACCCAGAGATGCTCGAGGGAATGGTGATGCCTTGGGCCGAAGGAGACCCCCAAGGACCCTCACAACGGATCTCACAGCCTGCTGCACCCAGAAGTCGCCCTTCCCTCCACCCCAGTCCAACGCAGGCCAGGGCCCTCCCCACACCACACCTCCCCCCCGGCTCCCTCCTGCACACCACATACCCCCAGCCAGATCCAGCTGCAGGACCCCAAGGTGCCCAGGGGGCGTGCGCTCTTCAGACACCCAGTGAGCCCGATCTTCTCGCTTTCAGGGGGATGGCAAAGACCCCACAGGATTGAGCGCACACCTTTGGTCCTCTGTCTTCCCTTTAGGGGCCTTATAAGAACGTTTTTAATTTAAGTGGAGATGTGCACAGGAAAGAATTTCTTTAAACACAGGGCCTTCCTTGTTACCATCCCCAATTCTGAAAGAACCATCACATCAAAAGGTCCGTGGGCGTTGACATCAGAGACGATGGCAGCCGGCCTTCTCCCGGACATTCGAAGACTTAGCTCAGCCGCCAGGAAGAGCCAGGAGGGAGGACGCGGTGGCCAAGGCAGGCTGTTTTCTTCAAGCTTTTGCAGATCTTAAACACCACCCTTGTTTAAACTTCCCGTGGGATCATCACGTTCTCTAAGTCGTTTCTCTCAGTCTTCAGTGTGACTAGATAAGGCGCCCGGATGAATAGATCACACAAGGCTGAGTGGCAATGGAAAGGGGAAGCCCACATCACGCGCAGCAGCAGACAGGCTCACGGCCCCCGAAGACGAGAAGGAGACGGCATACCCATCTGGGGCACGTTCTCAGTGGCACGGGGAAAGTGCGCTGGCGCTCGGTGCCAAAACTCTGCACCGCAAGCACCGTAATCGGCAGGGGAGGGGAGGTCCCGTCATTCTTGCAGCTCACGATTCTGCAACATTGTTAGGTTCCATACGGGAGAGTTAGAGTTTTTCCATTTCCTCTTCCTAGTATTAAAAATTATATATTCACGGATCTTCTGTTATATTCACTTGGTATAATTCCACACCTTAAAGTACAGAGCTGCGGTCATACGTGGAGGGGAGCAACCTGAATAGTTACAGAGTCTAAAGAAGTTTACAGACTCACCCACTGAGAAGAGGTCAGACACAAAAGGTAGGTTTTTACTTCCCAAGTCGACAAATCCAACTTTGATATTCCTAGGCAGTGAGTTTAAAATAGCTTGGAAGGGAAGAAAAGAGGAAAGAAGAGAAGGAACACAGGAAAGCCAGGCTCTAGAACCAAAACCAGAAATACTGACTCCACTGTTACATTTTCTTACTATTGTACAAAGAACTTAAAAAACAATGAAGTCTTTTATTTGCTTAACATATTTAGTAGTAACTCGATCCCTGACAGGACCATAACATGGCAATGGAACAGGACTATGTTAGGAAAACATGAAAGTGGAATTGGCCCACACCAATAAAGCCAACTGACTGAGCACATATGTTCATCGTGTACTTGTCCATCACTATTTCATTTATCCACGTTCAGGTCATGAATGCGTAGAACAAACCACTATTTAAGGAACACAGTTCAGTGAGCTCTGAGATCGGTATGTGTGCACGATCTGTATGTGCACAGAGACACCTCCATCGCCCCTCAAACGCCACAGGCCCGGGGGGGGGGTGGGGCGCTCCCCTTCCCAGCTCCCCTGGCCCCCGGTGACCAGCAGTCGGCTTCACGTCACCAGACACTGGCGTGCTCTGTCTGTGAAGCCACACACCGCGTCCTCTGGCTCGGGCGTCTCTCCTGCAGCTTCGTGACAGCCATACTGCGTGCATCCGCAGTTGGTGTCCTCCCACTGCTCGGTACCTCTCTTCTGTGGACTGTCCGCCATTTGTTTACCCACTGAACTGCGGACAGGCGATCACGACACGGTGGGCTGCTGCGCTGTTTCCAGTCTGGGACCGTGGCGACAGAGCTTCAGCCAACAGCTGCCTGGACACGCGCTTCCTTCTCTTGGGTAAACGAACACCTAGGAGTGGAGAACCGGGGGCTGTGGTAGGTCTGTGTTTAACCTCTTAGAAGTCGCTAAACCATCTTCCAAAGCAAGGGCATCGTCTCCCACTGCTGCTGGCGGAGTGGAAGCGCCCAGCTGCTCCTCGGCTCCCCAGCCCCAGTCCTGTGGGTGGCACCCGGGGCTGCCCTGATCGGGCACCGTGGCGCCTCCCTGTGGTTTCCACTTGCACTTCCTGGCAGCTAACAGTGGGGAGCATCTGTCTGGGTGTTTCTTGGCTGTTTGTACATCTTCTTTCGTGAAACACCATCTGTTCGAGTCTCCTGTCCGTCTCTGACTGGGCTGCTTCCTTCTTTTCACGGAGTCTCAGGAGACGGCAGAATTTTGATCCAGAGTCCACATGCCCACCTGGGAGAGCTGACTTCTGACCACTGGGTTTCCGATGCACAAACACGGCCCATCTGCCCGTCTCCTCCCATCATCTCTCATTTCTCTCAGAATCTTTCCAGTACTTCTAGCAAAGAGGTCATGCACATCTTTCGTTACATTTATTCCCAAGGAGTTTATGTTTTTTTGTAGTTACTATAAACGGACTTGTTTAACTTCACTTTCTGGCTTTTTGCTTTTACTCTAAGCATAAAATTGACTTTTTTAATGTTAACCTTGAATTTTGCAAGCTTACTTAATTCACCTATCAGTTCTGATCGTTGCTTTGTAGAACCCTCAGGGCTCTCTATGCACACACGCAGTCATGTCACCTGCACACAGAGACAGCTGTACGTCTGCCCCGCCTTCATTTCCTTTTGACCCTATTACAGTGACCCCACGGTGAGCGTGGAGCTTGCTTCACTCCGTGTTCAGTGTCTCACCACCAAGTCTGACACGAACTGCAGGCCTTTTAAGAGGAGCAGCTGAGGAGCAGAGAGGGATGTGCTGCAGCCGCTGTCCTGGTGAGGGCAGAGCTCCCAGAAGAAAGTGAGAGGAGGGAAAAGCAAAGAATGCAAATTCCAAAACCCCCCCCCCAGAGGAGTAAGATCCCCAAATTCAGCCCCCCCACCCCGAGGGTCTCCTCATGCCTATACCACCCTGCCGGCACTCGCCGAAGGCATCCCTAAGAGGGCAGAGGTCGTCAGGGAGGGGCCACTGGGTGGACCGCAGACTCCGCCCCTCCGTCCCAAGCCCACAAAGGGGGCAGCAGTGCTTGCTCCTGGGGCTCCTGCACGGACAGCGCAGAACAGCCCGGATGGCGTGATGCCGGCCCGGCCGGGGGGCACCTTACCATGCACAGTGTTCTAGGAACACTGGCCTGGCGTGTACTGACACCTGAGCTCGCTGCGGGCAAAGGTTTGGGGCGCAGGCAGATGGGGAGCCTGCAGGGAGAGAGGGGACAGCACACTGCTCGGCTGCCAAGCCCCAGCACCGCACCCAGAGCACCACGAACACGGCTAGCTGGTTTTCAGACCAGACCAATAACCTAAGGCTCAATGACAGCTAGGGAACAGAATGTATGTGAACCTCAATAAAACAAAAGTACAACTGAGGGCCGGCAGACACAGGCCCAGAGAACTGAAAGGGAAAGAGACCTCGTCTCGGGGGAGACCGGGGTCAGGGCCCCACCCACGCCGAGCTCCTTTCTCGGTTCCTCTCTCACTCGCAAGACACGAGTGCAGGTGAGAGACGGACACGTCAGGGGAAAGGAGGGAGCGGGTTTGCCTGTGACACGCACACAAGCAGGAGGCCGCAGGCAGGTGCTGGGCGGGTCTGTGCTTGTTTTGCACACTGGAGCCGAGGCTGCAGGCAGACCCTCTGCTGATCCGAGTGTACTGGCTGCTGGGGTTCGGGGCTGTCATGCCTCTGTCCACTCCCAGGTTCCCTCCTTCTTCCCGCTGAACCTTGGGAACAAGGCACAGTCGCTGAGGCTTTCCTCCCAGCCGGTAAAGGCTCTTCGTCCTAGTCCTCGTCAGTGAAACTGCCACAGCCTTCCCAGCCCAGAGGCTCAAGGCCGCCCCTCCCCCTGCGCTGTCCCTACTGGTGACGTGCTGACCCCCTCCCCCCACAGCCTTATCGGACCAGGCTCAGGACTGCTGAATCATGACACGACTTCCTTTCGCTCCCAGCCTCCAGTTTAAAGTTCTCCGTGAGACCGTGATGGTGGGGCCCCTGCTCTGTGCTCCCTCCAGCCGCTCGTTTCTCGCTGCTGTCTACAGGAACAGTACGTCTGTACAGCTTACAACATCCAAAGTCAAAAAGGAGCTTCCTTGGATGAACGAGACGACTGAAAACATAGTTTTGAGTTGCAGCGGTAACCAAGAGCAGAAGTAAAATAGTAAAAATACAGTCGTAAATATAGAAGACAGGGATGGTAGAAGCAAACGAAAATCAACAGCCCTGCTGACAGGAACCAAGGGACACTGTCTGAGGCTCATAAATACGCAGGCTCGAACACCCTGCTGGCCCAGAAGTCAGCGAGCCCCTGACCAGTTAAACAGCGAGTGGGTGAGCTAAACACCGACCGGGAAGCAGAGCCAGAGGAGGGGTGGGGCGCGCCAGACAGGGCTTCTCTCCGACAAGTCTCTGTGTTTTCATAAACAACATGCACCGTTTTGATTAAAAACACAAACTAAAAAGACATATAAATAGATAGTAAACCCAAAAAAGGAAAACTCGGCTGAGTCTAAATTGTTGATAACTTGGTTGTAAGTCTTAAATGCAACTTTTTGAAGATTCTACAAATAGAAAAAGAATGTGATAAAAAGAAGCAAATCAACCTTTAACGGAAACCTTAGACACTGACGCAGAAACCAGGAGGGGGGCAGGCAGGAAACAACCCGAAGGCGTCTGGGCTGTCGGCGGTGGCACTGCGGCCAGCCTGAGGGGGCCTGTGCGGAGGGACCGCAGACCTGCCACCGGGGCCTGATGGGAGCCGCGGCACCCACACAGCAAATCTGCATTTGCTTCTGGTGGAACTGTTGAACTCGACCACGGGCTGATTCTTTGAGAAGACCAATAAAATGAACAAATTTCTGCAAAGTCTCAATAAGACAAGACGAGAAAAAAATGAGCACGTAGCATTTCCATCGTTTCCACCATCACAGAAAACACACGGCTACGCCTCTTCTCTCACAACAGAGCGTCTGGGCCCTCCCCAGACCCTGCCGTCTACCGTGAGACGCTTGCTCCCCTCCGCGGGCGCCCAGCAGGGCTGCTCCTCCCCCACCCGCCCCACTTCCCTGTCTCCCAGTGTCACGTGACCCTGCTCCAGTCAGGCTTCTCCCTCCACCCCGGGAGCACCCTCCGTGAGGACCGAGGACCCCAGTCTCCTCACACAGCCTCCCAGCAACACTCCACAGGCGACTCCGGCCCTCCGGGTCCCTCCTGCAGTCAGTGTCCAGGTCCCCGCACCCTCTGACTGCCCAGCTCGCTGGTGGTCCTTCTCCAAACTGTGCACGCTGGACAGCCCAGGGCCGAGCCCTGAAATGCCCCCCTCCTGTTGGCACACACGTCCTTGGTGACCTCACCCCGACCCACAATGAGGACACGCTCACTCATGGACGACTGGGCACACTCACACCCTGACTTGGTCTAATCCAAATGCACCCTCAAATCATCACTTGTGCATCTACTGATGATAGAGGGCACCTCACATTTAACGCGTCCAGAACCCTTAGTTCCCCCACCCATAGTTATAATATATATCAAAATGTTAACAGTGGTTGCCTCTAGGTAACTTTTGCTTAATTCTGCACTTAAATTCTTAATCATAAACACCTATTACATTACAATTAAATAGGCAATAACTATAAACAAAAAGTGTGCCTTTGTTAAAAATGCAGTTCATATGCCCTTCCCCTGTCCGAGGGCTCCCAAGACACGTCAGCTGACGCTTTCTTCCAGGCGCCAGCAGACGCGGGCTGGCCACTGCGCAGAACACTCACGGCCACGTGGCGCTCAGCAGCCTCCTCGACACCCTCACAGTGATCAGGAAAGGAGAGCGAGCGGTGGGGCGAGCTGGGAGAAGACAACGACAGGGCTCGGCTCTCAGCTCGGAGAGTCCCTGCGGGAGGCGGAGAAGGGCAAAGGGCAAGGTGCGGCAGGACCGGGCAGGCGGCCCCAGCCCCCTCGTCTCAACACGTGTTTTCACACTGCCGCAGGACGCCACGGGAACACACAGGAGGACTCGGGTGTGCGGAAGGCTGTGCCAACGTGATGAGCGCCGTGCGGCCCTCTGTGAGACGGCGGACGTCGTACCCCGGTGCCCACAGCAGGGCGCCGACCCCTGCTCGAAGGCCTGGGTGGCCTGGCGCACCTCACAGCACCGAGCTTCGCACAGATCCGCCTTTTATCACTACTGTTGCCTTTGTGATGTGAGTGACTGAAAGAAAACTGCATTTTAAAAGGTTCTACAAACCCACAAATTAAGTTACAAAATGCAGAGATTCCTAAAGTTTTAAAAATAGAAAGTCACCCTGAGTGATGTGGCTAAGTTGCTGGGGTGGGGTTCCACAAGGTGAAGGTCGCTGGTTCCGGTTTCGGTCTGGACACACGCCTGGGTTGCAGGTTCAGTCCCTGGATAGGGGCATGTGAGAGGCAACTGACTGAATTTTCTCTCCCTCTTTTTCTCCCTCTCTCTAAAAATGAATAAAATCTTTTTAAAAAGGAAATAAAAATAAAAATTCAGTAAGTCTAAGATCTCAACAAAGTAAAAAGAAAATGTTAAAACTGCCCAAGTCTGCTCGAGAAAATCGCAAATCTCACAAGGCTAACGCTTTTCTAACTAAAGAGCACACCGCACCCGCGTGGCCCACCGCGCCTCCGCCGTGGCAGGTGAAGGGGCCGAAGCCCTTGAAGGGTCAGCAGCTTAAAAGGTGACAGGTCTTCTGCCCCCAGGTCCAGAGAGTACATTCGGCTCACGTCCTATGACCGAAGTGCCTCATGTGTGTCTGTGCAGGGAGGGGAAGGTGGAAATGGGGACGAGTGGGGAGACAAGGGACGGAGGGAAACGCCGCGAGTGTCCTGCTGGTGATGAGAACAGCGTGAAACACACTGAAGGGGTGCTGGCTTGGCCAAAAACCCCATTCGGTTTCTTCAGTAAAATAAAAGACGCGTCTTTATTTTCACCAGCAACTTCATCGATTTGGCTATGCTGAGTGTGTCCGCTGTCTCCCACTATCGGCTTCCGGCGGGCAGAGGCCGGGGTGCAGCTAAACATCTGGCAGCCCCACAGCGGAGACCGATTTGGCCAAACCAGCACCGAGAAACCCGCCTCCGACAGGGCTGAGCATCACAGCACCTTCTCCGCACACTGCACGAATCTCTTTTTTACGTGCCAGCCGCGCTTTCACCTTCCTGGAAGAATGACGCGGAGCACAAAGGGGTTGTCGCAGATCTTCCATCTTCAACGTTAAACTGGCCGCACACTAATTCACCAATTCTATACCCTTCTTAATGCATGATGATATGACAGCTGCCTCAGTGAATCCAAGAAAACTGTTTCACACGAAATTAAAGACTGACTGAGCACAATTGGAACCATCATACAGAAAAAACCAAATGAACTTTCTGGCCAGCCCAATATTTAAGAAATAGCAAATTTTCCCTTATTACTCAATATCTGATTAACAAATTTCTTATTAACGCTCCTTAGATTAGGATTAAACCACCTCCTACAGGGCTAAGAGGAGCCTGACACTAGGCTACACTGAACTTAGATCAGACTCCACAGCTGTCCCCGACAACACATGAAGTCCAAGGTCAGAATGCGAGGAGAGACCTCACCAAAAGTGACTTTCCACAGAGAGCACTAAGTGTCCAGGTCCTGCATTCAAACTGAAATATTAGAGATTCTTCACGTTGTTTTGTTTTCAGGCTGTAAAAACTATAACCATAATCCAAATTATTTATTTCTGATTACCCTAGAACAAGATCAAGGTCAGAATGAGCCTCTAAGAGTTGACACGTACAGTATTCAAAGTAACCGGGAAAAAAAAAAAGAAAAAACCACCACCAAAACAGTGACCCTCAAATTCCCAACCATTCCTTAAACACCATCTCACTCCAACTCATAGTTCATTTGAGTCACAAGAAAGGATTAAGAGTAAAAGGAGAGTTAAGTAATCATTTCAACAAGGCAGCAGTCACAGGGGAGCAATCAGAACACTGCATGAATCATAGATTTGAAACTTTCGAAGTAGAAGGATTAAATTAAAATGATTTATTTTAAAAAACCTAATCCACTAATCCTTGACAGCCACCACAGTGCTACAGTATCTCAATATACAGAGCCGAAGCTAAAATGTTTAGATCCGTTCACTGTCAGTTACGTTAACTTAGGAGTCAGACTGCCCTCTCTAAATGGGGGTCTCCCAGCTAGACTTTCCGCCTAAGCCCTCAACACAGTCACTTTCCAAAACATGGTAATTGCAAAATCTAGTCAAATAATAATTTGGGGCCTGTTAAAAGAAAAACTGAAATATTTGTCAGTTCAGATAGTATTTGAGGGACAACTAAGTGGGTAAATATTTTATTTCTCTCTGAGACAGAACTAGTTTTGGCCACATTACAAGTGTCTTCGAAACTCCACCTTAAAAGCAGCACCACTTCAGAAGCCCGCCCTCACCACCTGTCACAGCCGCTGTAGCTGTTATCAAGTAGAAAAGTGTATCAGCAATTAACTTCCACTTCATAAACTTACAACACTGTTGCCATGTTTACAGCATCTGTTTGCCTTTCATGTGACATACAGAGCACGGAAACCTGGGACTGAGAAGAAGGAATCGGAACGGCACACGGAAGTCCTCCGAACACGCCAGGGCGCTCTGGCCGTCTGGGAGCGCCACCAGGGCACCATCTGAACCCACGGCAGGCAGCTGAGCTCAAGACTGCCCTCCCAGGAGGACAGTGTGTGTGGAGAGGGAGCGGTGTCCCTGTCTGCAACCCTGACTCCGTGGGAGCCACAGGCGGGATGGGTGGCCTGCCCTGCACACTCAGAGAGAGTGGTTCTGCTGGGGTGTCACACACTCGGAAGCAGTGAGATGTTATCTATTCTCCTTTCCCTGAAAGTATTAAGAGAATGGCAAAGAACTTCACAACTGTTTAGAACAGCCAAAGAGACACATCCCTTCCATATGTAACTTCTTGGAGAGAATGGGCATTTTCAATTGTTAAGTAAGTTTTAAATAAAACATTTATTTGACTGATCTGACATTAAAGTTAACACTTGGTCACTGCGGAAAATGCAGTGAGATAGAAGGGAAAGCAGCCGCCCGAGACCCCGCCTCTCCCTCCCCAGCGGTGTGCGCAGCAGGCCGGGGCTGCCCGTCCCCACGCCGGACCACCCGAGCGAGCGCTCCGACCTGCTCCCCGCCTGAGGCGGCGTGTTTCTGAGGAAGCAGGCCCAGGCCCAACACGGGAGGAACGGCGACCCACCTCTGCCCGGGCTGGCCCGAGAGCCTCCCGAGAGGCCTGGGTCAGGGTGGCTCCACGATGAGGCTTTAGGGGAAGCCTCACTGACACGGAGAAATCCGGGGGACAACAGTCTTCTTCTGAGACACCTAGTCATTACTTACTGGTGATACCTGAACTTGGGGCAGTCATCACAAGACAAACTAAAGACGTGTCCTGCATCGTCAAGCTTTTCCCACTGACCTAATGGTCACAAATACCTACGTGCACAGACCCACAACCTGCCTGACCCAACCTCCCCTGACCAACCTCTCTCCCCTCCCTACTCCTCTCCGTTGCTAAGCTTCCCAGAAGGGTGGTCGGAACAAGCAGCCTCCCCAACTCAACTGCTCGTTCACTTACCACTGACATTCCTAAGGTTCCCAATTTCACCTTCTGTGGTTCCCAGGCACACCTCGCACGTGAGAGTAATGGTTTGCGCTGGACTGTAACTTCTGAAAAGTCCAGTACGCCACTATCTACAGAAGTTCCTGGCATATAAATCGAGTGTGAACCGAATACATGTATGCATACCACACCTACTGAAACAAAGTTAGCAAGCCGCCATCTTCACACACCCAAAGCTGCCTGTGTCTGTGAGGGAGTCGGGGAGGGGCGGCAGGCACTGGAAGAAGAGACCCAAGTGCCTTGAAACTGAAAAGCACAGTCATTCCTTACTTCTTCCGGGATCAGAGCAGCTCAGAGTCCACACAGCAGCAGCTGGAGCACGCGCCACACTGCCACCTGCGGCAGAGTGGCAGAGAGGGGGCCGACCCGGAGCTCCCTGACCTCCCCCGGCCCTTGAGCACAGCTCCCCACCTGCTCCAGAGAGGAAAGGGGTCCCCAAACTCCTGCCATCAGAAACAGACAACAAGACAGGCCAGAACCACAGGCATGCCCTCGGAAGCAAAACACATTTTTTAAAAATGAAAAAGAGATACCTAGAGCTTTAACAGTGCTGGAGCAGTCCTCCACCACAAAGAGCCAATGAAGCAGGCGAAGCAATAGCACCTGCGGCTCCCTCCTAACAGGCATGCCCTCTGACCTCTCGTGCAACGCTAGCCATCCGGGCAAAATGCTTTTCTACTTCAGGAGTCTTTTGCTAATGCGGAAAAAGTGATTAACAGGGACAATGTCCGCTCTGACTGGCGTGGCTCAGTGGACTGCGTGCCGGCCTGCAAACCAAGGGTTTGCTGGTTCCATCGATGCCCAGTCAGGGCACGTGCCTGGGTTGCAGACCAGGTTCCCAGTAGGGGGCGCACAAGAGGAAACCACACACTGATGTTTCTCTCCCTTTCTCTCTCCCTTTCCCTCTCTCTAAAAATAAATAAATAATTTTTTATAAAAAACGGCTTTTTTACTTACTTCTCCTTCCAATTTAAGTGATAAATTCTACCTTGAGGCAAGTCCTAACCCATGCTGGGAACACTTGTCAGAAAAACAGAGTAAATAGGAGCTCTTAGGTACCGTGAAAATGAAAAGTGTCCTGGGCAAAGATTTAATAAGCACTTTAAATTTTTAAAATAATATTTAAGTGCAAAATACAGAGTAATGAAATTACTGATCTTACAAAAAAAAAAAAGAAACACTTACTACAAAATGACAACCAAAAATTACAACCTAATAAATTTATTTAAAGACTATACATATTTTTTATTTTGAAATATTGTATTTTTTTTAGTTTTTAGAGAGAAGGGAAGGAGAAAGAGGGAGAGAAACATCAATGTGTGGTTGCCTCTCTTGCGCCCCCTACTAGGGACCCAGCCCACAAGCCAGGCACGTGCCCTGACTGGGAGTAGAACCAGCGACCCTTTGGTTCACAGGCTGGTCCCCAACCCACTGAGCCCCACCAGCCAGGGCTAAACACTAATAAAATTTTTATAGCTACTGTTTTATAACACATTCTCTTCACTGATTTCTCTGATTCCCAAAAGAAGCTAGCACACCTTAGAAGGGGAACGAGGCAGTAAGGACATGAAGGCACCAGCACAGACCTGAGCGCATGGCTCTCCCCACTTCACAGGCGTCCGCCTCCAAAAACATCTACGCTGGGATCTGAGATGATGGAGACAAGTCAAAAGGAAGAAGAAATAAAGAAATCAGTGAGGAACACGCGGAGGCAGAGAGAGGACAAGACATTCCCCTAACTATGCTGTGTAGTCTGGAACCTCAGAGGGGGGACAGTGCCAAAAGGCCCCTCTATAAAGCATTTTTAGTGTAATTCCACTTTCACGGGGGACAGGGAAGTGGAGTGAAACTGCCCACTATGACTGACCCAAGGCAAGAAATGACAAATACAAAAGTAAAACTAACTTTATCAGATACAAGTTGGGAATATTTACTACAAAAAATTCTTTTGAATGAGTTTCCTAAGGCCCTAGGAAAGTGATTTGAATTCACTTTTAAAAGAACATGACTTGTGCACAGCTTCCAGAGAGCGCCAGTGCCGAGGAAGGAGCGGCGGCCGGGCAGCAGCAGCCAGGACATGGGCTACCGCTGTCCTGGAAATCACAGGTTTCCCCAGCAGCTCACCACCTGCCCTCTCCACCTCCCCGCTCGTCCGTCCGGCACAAGGGGGCTGCAGAGCCTGGCTGCGGCACCAAACCCGTCCCCGACTCAGAGCGACAGGTAACAAAGGAGCAAAAGGCTTTGCTCCTTATCTTTGCTTAGGGGCAGTCTCCACTATCCTGTCAATATTCTCCAAACTGCCCCTGACCCGTACAAAACGAGGGCCTGTTCTAAGGAGCAATGACACTCAAGGAAAAGTATTAGATGCACAAGAGGCTTAACACCCAGACGATCCAAGTCTCATTTTGTTTAATTCGATTCCAGGTCAATCACAGGTTAAAAAGGAAGTCACAAAACAAATGTTCTTTCTATCTTAGATGAACTACAAGAATGACTTAAATTCAGCTGCTCCCTCAATATTCACACCAATGATGAACACAGAAAGCAGAATTCTAACTGAGCGAGAGTTTCAACTCGGTACAGTTAACACTGCTCAGTAGATACAACACATAACGTTCTCTCCTCCACTTTCAGAAATTCCAAAGTTTCAAAAGCACAGAACTAAAATGAACCCACACCGTACAGCCAGCGCAGCCACCAATGCCTTCCCGAACACGCCACCACGGCACGTGGCCTGGGCCCCTGGAGCTACAGCAGAGGACCTGCTCAGGGCCAAGAAACTCAGCCTGTCCGAGGAAGGATGGCCAAAACATCTGACACAACCTTTCTCAATCACCAACAGGTGCAAGAAGCCATAGGGTGAAACTTTATCACAGAAGACTGTCCTTCGTTAGCACAGACACACCCTGTAGAGAAAAGGCAAAACTCCGAAGCAGCTGGAAGGCACACTCACAGCCCTGACACTCCCAGCAAACTGCCTAGGAGCGAGGTATGTCCTGATGGGAGAGAGCGCGGGGAACGGGCGAGCCTGTCCGACCACAGTGTCCCGGACCTTCGTGTGGGGAGGGGACCAAAGGCAGACGGCAAGTGTGTTTTTCCTTCAAAAGCCAATTCCAGTGAACTGGTGCTGACCACCTCTAGCACACTTGGCTGGGCCTGCCCGAGTCCTCCTGGCCCTGGAGCTCGGCTGTCTGGCTTAGACCAT
>PVKM010007922.1:0-40262 GCA_004027735.1 Carollia perspicillata | reverse complement strand
CCGATTCCTGCAGTTTTAATCCATTCTATTAGATCGGCACCAATAGTTTAAGAAGGGGAAGTCATCTTCACGATCCTTCGTAATAAATATGACCACATGTAGTATGAAATGCTTCTAGACATGTTTTCTAAACAGAGACTTTAAGCCAGTTGATGTTCTTGAGTATCTGTGACAAAAATGGAAACTGATGGGGCAGGTTTGGCTCCTGATACAACGTGGCCATTTGGTAGCAGCTCGATAAACACACACTGACTGGCATGTATTCCAGGTGTGATGCAAGATCACGTGGTTCCCTTACCGTCACAGAAGCAGGTAAGTGGCAGTGAGTCAGCAGAGCTAGCAGCTCGGCTAGGGTGGTGCCTCCTTGAACACCTCCTACCCAGGGCAGCTCTGCAGCCCAGCCACTGCTGTCTGCTGAGGCCACTTTTCCCTTTGCTCAACATGGGCACGTCAACCTTTACGCCGTTTTCTCCAAGTCTCACTAGTTAGTTCCCTTTGGTTTCACCCACATCTTTGCAGCTCTGTCTGTAGAGGTTCCGGTGGTCCTGTTTACTATTTCCTTCTTTGTATACCTCAGTGCAATGCTCACCTGCCCTTGACCCAAAGCGAACATCTCTGCCTGTGTTCCTGGGCCCTTGTGAGGAGTAGCCTCCTCCTTAGAGTTTGCCGTGCTCATGGCGTGTTCAACTCAGCGCGGGTCTGGCCTCCCAGAGCCCTCAAAGGCCAGCAGACCCACGGCTCTCCCATTCCGCCTCCCCGTCCTGGGAGGCTGGTTTCTTCCCCGGACTGTTTGCTTCTCCTACGAGGAAGTGCATCTTGTTTACTGGAGTCTGGATGCTGGATGGATGCTCCTGAAACTTTTCATGTTTATTTTAATACTTGCTATTAAAAATATAATAAATCTTTGCGGTGGAAAGTTTAGAAAATAGAAGTGTGTGCAAAGGACATACAAACAACTGCCTATACCCCACTTCAGAAAGCGAGTCTCTTCAGACCCATGAACTTTCTGCTTGTTACTTTCCTTTATCACACGTATAGAAATAACATTTCCTTTACACTTTAGAAAAATATGTAATCTCATATTCTCTTATTTTGGCTTAGCATTATCTCATAAACAGTTCCTCATAGAATAAAAGCCATTCAAAAATATAATCTTTCTTTCCATATCTGTTGTAATCATTTTATAATTTTTTGAAAAATTTTGCATATATGCAAAATCATGGTAAATATTATACATATACACTTGTATATTTTACATCTCTTAGGATATACTCTTTAAAGTAACATTAGTGGCTCAAAAGTATGTAATTCAGAATACATTATTAAAAATATGTAAGATTCTTAACTATACTTGGTCAAATCGATTTCTACAAGTGAGCACAATTCACACTTTCGTCTTTATCACATGAAAACAGCAGCAGCAGTGGCTACTTGTTACTATTAGTGACTATTTAAGAATCTTCGCTAATATGATTTACTACATGTGTTGGACTTTTAAAATGTGATTTCATTAAGAATAAGCTAAATGTCATATATTTTAATTATTTAAATATATGCTTCTGTAAATTATCTATGCTATTTTTTTTATTTGCCTATTGGTGTCTTGGTAATGAACTCTTTCTAAATTTACAGATCCAAACATTAATTGTTTTGCATTTAAAAAATTTATGAACTTTTAATGTAATCTTTAAATATAAAATTTATTCTTTTGGCTTATAGTGGATTTTACTTCTGTTTTTCTAGATTTATTAAATACTTCATCTAGACAAAATAAATACATAAATAAACATATGTGAGATTTTTAGGGTTAAATTATTTTCATTTAACAAGAATTTTTTTTACACAGTGATGTTAGAATTCTAAACAGTTTGCTTTCATATAACTTAATTTTAATAGCATGTATGAAGTAGCCAACTTTTTAGCAATGTTTGATATTTTGTGATTATATATTTACCAAATTTAAATACCTCTTTAGATAAATTCCTCATATGCTTACTATTTTATTTATTATATGAATTTACCTAACATACACATATGAAAATATATGTATGCCTACATGCATGCTTACAAAAATTATAACTATAAATATTGCTATCCATATGAAGTGTGTAGCAATGTGTACAATATGTAGCTATTGTGACTGATATGTGTTGGCTGTGCTAATTTGTGAATGCCTGTGTGCCTGTGCACATGTGTGTGTTTTCTGGGCTATCCATTTAATTTTGATCTGCTGGTCTATTTTTCTGTATCAACAGATTGTTATAATTATTGCAGTTTTAAAATATCTGATGAGAAAGCCTTACTTTATTGTTCTTTCCCAGTTTTGTAGCAATGGCCTATCTCTTTACACAAATAAATGTGGAGAATAGTTATATTATGATGTCTCTGCTACTTACTTGCTATCTACCACTAGTGTCCCATCAATTCATCCAGGATTTCATGCATTTTATACGTTACTTTGAACAAATTGCAATGTTCATTATATTCACTTTTGTCTTTGAGAATATGACCCTTATCTCCAATTCATCATATCTTCTCAATATATACTTTCTAAAGTTTTATAGTTCATGTAGGTCTAGTCTAATTTGAAGCTGTTAACAGGTTCTTTCCTAATTTTATTTTATAAATAGTTATTTTGACATCTAGAAACTTTTTTGTATACTTACATACAATCTGATTTCTGGATTTTTATTAACCCAAAGTTTCTGCAGTTGATTTTTGCTTATTATAAAAAATTATAAACCTATAGAAAATTTTACATACTTTAAATAACAATAAATATCCACTTTAAGGAAAAGATACGTATATACATATTTCATGTTATTATCTCTGAAAAGTGCTATTGGTTGTTTTATTTATTTATTGGAGCATGTTTAATACCTTTTTAAGCACTTGGTAGAAAAAATAGATATATTAAGATACAAGAAGAGGCAACAGAAAGAAATAGGGAGCTCCTACCCTTTGTGGCAGCATGGGTGGAACTGGAGAGCATTGCGCTAGTGAAAGAAGCCAGGCAGTGAGGGACAGACACCATATGATCTCACCTGTAAGTGGAACCTAGTCAACAAAACAGACAAGCCAACAAAATATAATCAGAGACATGGTAATAAAGAACAAACTGACAGTAACTGGAGGGGAGGGAGAAAGGGATAATGGGGGGAAACAGGGGAAGGGCCATCAAGGAACATGTATAAAGGACACATGGACAAAACTGAAGGGGGTAAGTTTGAGGGTCGGAGGCAGGGATGGGTGGGGCAGGGGGTGTGGTGGGGTGAAAACTGAGACAACTGTACTTGGACAACAATAAAAATAAATAAATAAATAAGAAGAGGATAAATATTAATTATAGTTTTGTGCTGTGAAGTTACTCTAACATCGTTTCTGTTATATACATTGTTTAAATACATGTGTATAAATTTTAAATATTTGGATATAATTTTAAACTGTTAAGTTTCAGTTTCTTCCTAATAGCAGCCATATTTCCCATCCTCCTGAATAACACTGTAGTCCTTAAGCAAACTGCAGTCTCTTCTATTTTGTTAAACTTGGCTGAAGTGCACCTGTTCCATTGGCCTTTGTAACTATAAAAGAAATACCTTTCATAAACACATTTCATTGTCAGTACTGTAGGAAATGCAAATGCAGCACATAGCATCTGTTTTTCAATTAACTGGTAATAAGAAGAAACAACAGCTTTATTATGATTTCTCCAATAGCTATTTCCTAAGACAAGGCATGCTCTTTCACTCACCATTGTGAGTATAGTTCTCCATTGAGCACTCTGCCGCTAGAACTAAAGTCAGCATTTAAATTTCCTGCCTCTCTCCATTGAAGGAGAATGGATACCATTACATCACACATATTCCATCATTTCTATAGCCTAGGAATTGGTCCACACAGTGAAATATTAAGAAATGATATTTGGAATTATTGTGACATAGTATGAACCCTTATAAGGATATATTATCTCTAGCCATTATTTTTACAAAAGGGACTAAATACATACTAACTATTACGCCAGCTTCCTTGGTGGGTTGACTTGTGTTAATAAACACTAAAGTTAATTCAGATTTAACTCTGAGATTACTTGAGTTGTTTACAATTGGTGAAAATTGAGAAATGTCAAATCGAAAGATTTACCCTATGGGTTGGTCCACCAGGATGGTCTTATACTATGTGATCCTCTTATGTGGCAAAAAAGAGAAATCTCTGGTTGCACTGCAAACAGGTTCCGTGGGATGAATGAATGAAGCGGGGGAGGGCCAAGTCCTTTAGCCCCTCCGCACTTTCTAAGCACAAAGTATTGGTGTTCACACAAAAGTGTTTGTTTTTTACTGAACAAAGACTATCTTTCTGGCAACAAATTAAATGTCATAATTTTATTTCCCTTTGTATAAAATCAACTAAGAGCTTATTTAAAATGCATGTTTTTCAGAGACAGATTCATAGATGGAGAAGAGGTGACAGCAATTGGGGGGAGGTTAGGGGGTGGAGAGATTGAGCAAAAAAGAAAAAAGACTCATGGACACAGACAACGGTGTGGTGACTGCTGGTGGGGTGGGAGTGTAAGGGGACTCAGTGGTAATGCAAAAATAGAATAATTATATATTTAAAAAATAAAAAATGCATATTTTTGCCTCAATATTATGTTTAGTGTTACAATGCAGACAATTAAAAATACAAACAAGAGACCACTACTTTATTGTTTTTATGTTTTCATTTATTTTGGTTTGTGAAGAGTCTGGTCTTACTCCTCAATATGGTACTTTTTGTCATTTCATCGTATTCAATAGCTGTTCATTGACTCGATAAGAGAAATTTAAAGAGCTTTCTGCATGTTATTAATGGGGACAGAATATCAAAACCACGAACAGAAGAACATATTTTAAATGTTTCATTCCGATTTGTCACACATCTATTTTTTCACAGTTTTCTATTTTGTGTTAAAAAATTAAACTATGGTCTCAAATTTGACATTCAGGTTACTAGGCTGTAAGAATTTTTGAGACAACAGTTTAAATAGTCTGTTAGCTAATATTAGTTTTATTCTTTAGTCAAATGCCATTGGTATATTTAGAATGATTTATTTCCCTTCAGCACTACAGAAGTTGAAGATTATATGCTCTGGCAGCCACATTCTGTGATAAATCTGAGTAAATTTACATAACATTTCATAACTTCGTAATGGAGGAAGGGAGTTTACAAAGGAATTAAAGTTTCTTAGGAAAAAGGTGCTGTGCAGTGCAAATGATCGCATAAATTAGGTTTTTGGAATAATCACATTTGGGGAAGATTTAATTGAACTTTGTAGAAGGGAGTCAGTTCAGAGGACGGAAGGACTGCGGATTTAGTGCTTCATTTGTATTCAGCTCAGAAGGAAAATTTAAAACTCCGAAGAAACTAATGCATGGTGGTGGTTTTTATAGTCCCTGTGCTGTATGGCACTGAGAGAGCTTGTAGATATCCAATGTACTAGAAAACAGTGAATGGACCTTGACATGTCTCCATCACTGACACTCGGGGTTGGTGATGCCAGCGCCTACGTCAAAAGTTCAGTTGTGAAATTTCTGGTGCCTCGTGACTGAGCAGGATGGTCGGACAAGGCTCCTCTGGAACCACAGGTATTCTGGGATCCTTCCTGCCCGATCTGCACCTGTTCCCTGACCTCAGCTACCTTCCTGAGCTTGACCTTGATCCTGAACCTCACCCCTTATGCTGACTCTTACCTTTTCTTCGTTCCCCTTTATCTTTACCTTTTCCTTTATTCTTACCAGCCCTGAAATTACTTCTCTCCTGTGCTTCATCCCAGAGTTGAGAGAAGCAGCTGTCAAGGATAGTTGTCTGGCTCAGTGAGAGGGTGAAGGGTACGTTGTACTTGATTAAAATAAAACTGGTAACATGAAAGGGCAATGCTCACTTTTTTAAGCCTTGTGTGGACCAGATATAAGAATACAAATGACCCTCCTATTAAAAGATCTGGTGTCAAAATGTCATCCACCTTTTTTAGACATACTGTCTGGGCCAGTGGGTTGGCCTTGGGAGCTGAGTAATAAATGTACCATGAATTCTGACTGGTTGCAGCCAAATGGATCTTATTCAATATCTGGGAGCCACTGGGGCTTTATGCAATTACCACTGCTAGTTGGACTCCAAAGAGACCTAACTCTAAATTTATCAGGTAATAGCTGCTCAAATGTGATGCATTTAGAATTTGTCTACATGACTTATACAAAGTCAACATTATTGTAAGACAAAGTAGATGACCTTTTCATAAATAGACCATATCCTTTACTTAACAATTTGATATTAATATTGTAGGATTGTAAATTGCATAACCTGGAAAACTCAAAGTGATCATCTGTCTAATTGTTTTTTGTTTTTTGAGATGGTATGCTGAGGTTGAATGACATACATAAGGCATGCGCAAAAGACTTCTGACGTTCCTTAGTGCTTCTT
Organism: Carollia perspicillata; assembly: GCA_004027735.1. Taxonomy (NCBI): domain Eukaryota; kingdom Metazoa; phylum Chordata; class Mammalia; order Chiroptera; family Phyllostomidae; genus Carollia; species Carollia perspicillata. The sequence goes on along the minus strand of PVKM010007922.1, from coordinate 33,806 downwards.
GTCACCATTTACCCCCATGATGTACTGGGCAGATGCCTAATGGCTGGTGGATTTGACAACATCAACATTGTTGAGACACTGTAGCTGGACTACAGAGTTAGGACATAGTGACAAGCAGCTAATTTCTGGGCCCATAATCTCCCCTTTGTTCCCTGTGAAAATCTGGTAATTCATTCATTTCTTAGGTCACCTCCTTTATTGTGGGCTTTGAAATAATGTCCCACATCATATTACAAGTTGTAAAAAAAGAAACTTCCTGATAACACTCTCAATGATCTGTCTGAATTAGATGTTGAAGGGAAGAGTGGAGAGTGGAGGGGTGAAGAAGAGAGGCAGGCGAGGAACAAGACAGAGAAACGCATCAGTGCTGGCGGTGGCACCTCTCCCAGGGAAAGCTGAGTTCCCCGCCATTTTCCTTTCCCTTCTTTCTGCCCTGCTTGCAAAAGACCCTACATCCTTAATCATGTTGTTTAAGCCTTCAGCCCCGCTGTGGAGGATTGGAAGTGTCCTTCAAATGCAGCACAGCTCACCACACCCAGCATCTCATCAAACATAAAAAGGGTTCGGGGAAGCCCTGGAGAGAGTATACGGTCTACACATTACCCAAACCTTCCTGCTCTAAGTGACCAGGCTAAGCCATGCTGTTCAGCAGGTGAGGTGTATTAAATGTGTTTTACACTTATGATACTTTGAATTTCTGAGGTGCTGATTGGGATGTAACTGACAAGTTGAGGAGTATCTCTCTCTACCCATCTCTCTCTCTATATGCGCTTCTTACTGTCAACAATAGTTAAGTCTGGGTGTAGTAATACATACAAATGTTGTTTGCTTTCACAGATAAACAAAAAAGATACAAAGTCAATCTTTCCCCTCATTTCCCCCCATCACTCTAACCTACTTAAACTGAGTACTTTGACCTTATTCATTGTCCTAGCTACCAACGGGGCCACAATGGCCGAAGGGAAGAGGAATAGACTAAAGCTACTATTTAGCTCAGCTTTGGTTTGGAGACAGCGGCATCCCTTTAATGACACATGCATTGGCATCTAAAACACCAGGAGCCTGCACCCTGTTCTGGTGCCCTGAGGGCTCTTTCACTGGAACCTTCTCAACTCCGACACCTCCGCAAATGCTCCGAACATCTTTGTCTGAAAAACAGAGAAACGGTTTTTATCACAATGCTCAGTTTTCATCTAAAATGAATACTAGCTCTTTTAATCTATTTATAATATAAGTCTGACTGCATGGCTTCAAATAAATATTTCAATCAGAAGAAAAACAATTTCGGTTCATCCTTCAAGACAAGGTTCTCCCTGGTTGGTCCTCACTCCCTGAAAATAGACATGGGGAGAAGGACAAATAAAGGAGAAGGCAGAGGAGAAGAAGGAAAAAAGATGCAGTTACCCCTCTTTCTAAGTAACCATGGTTTTTGCAGGACACAAATCTATCCTGCATATTTTAATGTTTTAGATGAGATTTGCAGACTGGATTGATGGCCCTACCGATTTTCGGTAGACACTGTGATAGAAAATGTAACTTCAAAGATAAGAAAGGAGGGCAAATACTCATTATTACTTGTGTAACATTGTCAGGGTCCAGAGAGAGCAGTGGACCTGTGAATATCATAGAAAGAAAGATCCTGGAGAGGCAACTCCAGCCCAAGACAATAAAAAATCACTTGCTGGACAAGTCTGAAAACATAAACCAGAATAATAGTTCCAGTATTAAAAAATCATCACACCTGAACATATTCCTACCATACCTAAATTTCCAGCTTGGTCTACTTTTTCTTCCTTTTCTCTCTAGGATGAGACAAAATCAGATATCTATTGTATAACGGGATCCAATGGAAAAGTTGATGCATTCTAACTGCTTAACCAACTACATCTACAACCAACCTAACTACATCTAACTGCTTAACCAAACCTAATGTGTCATGTAGGAAAAAGATCTGGAAAATAAGTATTATTAAGAGGGTATGCCTTCGAAATTGGAATAATCACAAAAGTAAAAATGCCTTTAAGCCTAAAAGCTATAGTTTGTACATAAGGTGAACTTTAACAGTCAAACCAGTGTAACAATTTTTTAAATATTTTCTTTATTTATTTTTAGAGAGAGGAGAAGGGAAGGAGAAAGAGAGGAAGAGAAACATCAATGTGTGGTTGCCTCTCACATGGCCCCCACTAGGGACCTGGCCTGCAACCCAAGCATGTGCCCTGACTGGGAATTGAACTGGCGACCCTTTGGTTCTCAGCCTGTGCTCAATCCACTGAGCTACACCAGCCAGGGCAGTGTAACATTTTTGAGAGAGCATTTGCCTTAGTTTACATTTCAGCTTCCAGAAGAAAAATAATTTTAAAAAAGTCCCAAACATTTGGAGCACTTTTGAATTAGGGTTCTTTGAAGCATAAAGACAAATTGATTCCAGGACGATTCCACAAGGGCACCCAACAAGTCATAAAGCGGCTGAGTGCATACGACTGCCAAGTGTTTAGTCTATGAGCTCAACACATTCTCTAGGCTCGGGATGATGGAGCCTTTATTGCAAATGGTCAAGAAGGTTTGAGTTAGGGTAAGGCTGTCATTCTGATATACTTGTGAAGCTTAATGTCTCTAATCTTTGAAAAATCCTTAAAATGCAAATGTCAAACATTCCTGAATGGTTTTGAAGTTGTAGTTCATTGTAAAGAGCTTCTTACCCACTACACTATATTAACCATGTGAGTGGGCTGTATATAAACATATGTTAAACTTCTTAGTATAATACGGTTTTATTAAACAACTTGAAAATTTCAAAAGCATAATGTATGGTCTTATATAGCAATTCATTGACATACATTTTCAGGCATTATCTTGTTTTTTCTTCGAGACTTTGTTTTGGATGAAATAAAGAGAACTGTACAATAAACTATTAATGGTTCCTCAAAATCAGTACTTCAGGTAGTTTAAATAGCCACAGTGTTATTTGGGAGCTCCATTTGATCAAGAGAGTGATTGGTGCTGTAATCTGTATCCAGACATTTGAAATGAACTTGGCATTCTACCACGTAGACTCTTGGGCCATGAGTGAGTTCCAAAGGAACTGCTCATGTTGAATTGCATTCTGGGACCACTGGTGTGTTCCTGCTTATTTACAAGTCTCCTCTCGCCACCTCTCCTGATTATTTTTACCAGTCTTCCATTCATCCTTTTAATCATCTCAGGGCTCAGTGCCTTCTTCCTATAGAGAAAACAGAACAGCTTGTGTACTTCCCACAAGTCTTTACAAGATTCCATTCCTTGATGGTTGCATGGTAGCTCCTCAGGCTGCTCTCATGGAAGGGTCCAAGAAGCTGAAGAACAGGTGAGGAGGTGTCACTGACAAAGGAAGTGGTTATTCCTGGGTCCCACAAGCATATATATCTCTCTGATCATCAGCTATGTTGGATAAAAAGGGGGAGAAGTCTGCCCTTTTTCATGTTAGCTCCATTTTTTCCTTTTTGGAAGAACAAGCTTTATAAGTCTGCTTTGATGAGTAAAAGAACAGGAGCTCAGAACCCGATCTGAACGGTGGTTCAGATCTTATCACTGCCGCGCTCAGTCACTATGGCGTTGGGTGAGTTGCTCGAATCCTCTGTGTTGCAGTTTCTGTAACTATAAAATGTGGAGGAAGCACCTAACTTATAAAGTTGTACAGACTATAGAAAAATACAAGTAATTTTACTTGCACATTTCATAGTTAAAATTCAGTAAACTGTAGCAATTACTGTTGCTATTACTATTCTACTGAATGGTTTGGAAAACAGTCTGGCTACCTGTTTGCACACATACCAACCACTTATGTTACCCTGAGGCTGAGAATAGCCTCAGTTACCTTCCAAGAATGACCCAATTTTATTGGCTCGAGTCTGGAATGTGAGAATACACCTCTTCAATGATCTAATCTCAATCTGATGTTACTTCTACTTGTGCAAAAATGCTATTCACCGTGTTATCAATATCAGTTTTATGAAAACAAAAAGTCCAATAACCACAATCCAAAGAAAAAGCACAGAACCAAAACTCCCTTAGATTTTTTGTTTTTAATTAAAAAATTATTGTCATTTTTGCATTACCATTGAACCCTTTTGTATCCTGTCCTCCCTGCAATTACTACACTGTTGTCTATGTCCATGGATTCCTTTTTCCTCCATCCTTCCACCCCCTAACTTTGCCTCCCAATAGCTGTCAACCTGCTCTCTATCTATGAGTCTTTCTCTCTTTTGCTAGTAAATTCAGCTTGTTCATTAGATTCCACTATGAGTGAACTCATGTGATATTTGTCTTCCTCTGACTGGCTTATTTCATTTAGCATAATGTTCTCCAAGTCCATCCATAGTGTCACAAAGGGTAAATTTTTCTTCTTTTTACTGTCAAATGGTATTCTGTTGTGTCAGTGTCCCATAGTTGTTTCATCCACTCATCCACACTCGGGCTGCTTCCAGATCTTGGCTATTGTAAATAATGCTGCAATGAACATAGGCCTGCTTATGTTCTTTTGAATTAGTTTTTTGGGGTTTCTTTGGATAAATTCCCAGAAGTGAGATCGCTGGGTCAAAAGGTAGATCCGTTTTTAATCTTCTGAAGTATCTTCATTCTGCTTTCCACAGTGGCTGCACCAGTCTGCATTCACACCGGGAATGCAAAAAGATTGCCTTTTTCCACATCCTTGCCAGCACTCATTTATTGATTTATTGATGAGAGCCATTCTGACAGGTGTGAGATGGTATCTCACTATGGTTTTAATTTGCCTTCCACTGATGATTATTGACGTTGAGAATCTTTTCAAATGTCTATTGACCATCTGTTATGTCCTCTTTGGAGAAGTGTCTATGCAGGTCCTTTGCCCATTTTTTAATTGGGTTGTTTGTTTTTTTGATGTTGAGTTTTGTAAGTTGTTTATAAATTTTATACTAACCCCTTATCAGGTATATTGGCGAATAGGTTCTCCCATCCCATGGATTATCTTTTTATTTGTTGGTGGTCTCCTTTGCTGTGCAAAAACTTCTTAGTTTGATGTAGTCTCATGTATTTACTTTTTTCTTTTGTTTCTCTTGCATGGAGAGATATAGCAGATAAAATATTGGTACAAGCAATGTCCAAGATTTTACTGCCCATGTTTTCTTCTAGCATTTTTATACTTTTGGGTCTAATATTTAAGTTTTTAGTGCATTTTAAATTTATTCTTGTGTGTGGTATAAGAAGGATCTAGTTTCATTTGTCTATGGCCATACTGCCCTGAATATACCAGATCTTGTCTTATTTTTAATTTTTGTTTCCAAAAATATTCATATGCACTCAGAGAATGCAGCACACACTGTGTTTGCTGGTGCCGTATCACCTTATGCTTCTCACTTGCCCTGGGTTCTTTCTGCTGCTGCTCTTAATATGGAGAACATGCCTTCTCTAAAAAGAAAGATTATGTCCTGTCATTTAAGGTATTCACTCAAAATCAATGCCCGAATGAGCTTTCTCCATTTATAGTCTTAAGAAAAGAAAGTATACAGAAAAAAAGGAGAGAAAGTGAACATCAGACTTGAGTACTTGATATCCATACCAAATATTTTAGATTTCGGATTCTGAAGTCAACGTCCCAGAATTCTTTATATCTCTGCTGTCTCTTGGCAGAAAATGATTCTTTGCCCTTTTTTCGTGCCTCCAGATTATGGGGAATGAGAAAAGTAGAGGAGTTGTAGTGATTCTTAATTGTATCACCTTGGAAAGAAACTTATGATTAACTCTGATTACATGGCCCAAACCTAACTGCGAAGAAAGGGAAAATATAGAGGAACACATGAATATTTAGTGAGTATTAACTCATTTGCCAGAGTATTTATGCATGCCCTTAAATATGTATATACATATATGTGGGTGTTCATTCATGTATTATCTATAGGTATAACAATGCATTAAACTACTCTGAAAGTTTTAAAATCTATCATTAATCAGTAACCGTGGGGAAGGTAGTGAGATGGGGTGGTTGGTGAATGGGGATTTTTAAGATTTATTTTATGTATTCAGCATATTTCATGTATTTTCAAGCATATTTCTTGTATTATTTTTAATTTTAAAGAGTAGTACTGATTTACCTTTTTCAATTCATCTTCCATTTACTTACGAATGTACAGAAACTCAGCTTCTTCCCCACCACTCCCTAGAAACAACACCCACAAATCTCATCAATGACCTACATTTGTTAACTTCAACAACCCCACTTGACTTTTGACTGTACTTGACCTCTTGTAGCATTTGACACTATGAAGCATATGGTCCCTCTTTGAGACTTCTACCTTACATGACATTATACTCTCTTGCTTCACTTCCTATTACTGATTATTCTTAATTCTCTTTAATTATACCTTCTTCCTTGTTGGTTTTTAAATTATAAGCATCCACACAAATTCCCTTAAGCCATACTCTCTTCCTGATACATTTTAACATTAGTCAGAGATTCAATGTTTACACTTTTAAGCAGAAGACTCAGAAATCTGCATTCTAGTCTCTAAAAATTTTCTGCACTGAATTTTTAATTACATTCCAGAGAGCTTATACCAATATACAATGGGGAACTCGAGCCACTATATATAAAATGCTGATCGCCTAACTGCCTTCCTCACAACCTTCTCACTCTCCGAAGTTTCTTAGCTCACTTATACCGCCTCCTAGGGTGAGCTCACCGGATCTTCGGTCAAATGGAGTTGAAGTGTTAAGTCTCCAAATTTCTCAGCTATATGTCTGGGGAGTTATTAAAACTCTGAAAATTTAGATTCATTATCTAAAAGGGAAATATGAGTAATAATAATGCCCTCAAGTGTTTGTTGTGACGAAATGTATAGATCATACATATAGAAAACTCAGCAAGGTGTTAAACGATTTTTATTATAATCTTACTAAACACAGAGACTAGAACCTTTGTGCAAGAATGTATATCTTTTGCTTCTCATGGTTTCTTGCCCCACGACACCGAGTTAAAGTGTTATTAGGGCCCATCAATCACTGTACTAAGTTGCCTTATTATATCACTTTCTTCTTTCAAGGACCTCTTTTTCTTCTAAGTTGTGTGAAGACAATCCCCCTTATTAGTCTCCTTGCTCCATGTCTCAGTAGCATTTATTGGCTCTTATTGCCATCACAATACTTTCCAAATCCATTAATGCATTAGGCAAGGACTTCTACAGTCAAGACCCAACCTCCCCATCCACGTTGATTCCTCCCCACCCGCTCCATGCTCTAATCATTTTAGGCAACATGCTTCTTCTTTTGTATCTTCGATGTCTTTACTCATATCTGTCCCTTGGTCTAAACACCTCTTCTTTCCTCCTTCTTTATGTACTGAAACTCTTTTTGACAAAGTTCATCTTAAAATCTTCCCCCACTATTAGACGTGTTCTGCTGACCTCTCATTCCAGAAAGAATTTATTATCTCCTTATTTTCACTTCCACAGTCACCGAGTTTCACATCTTTGTTGTCCTTATACCACACCTACTTATATTCATGCACTTATTTATTTGTTCATCCAATCCTTTCCGAGTGAACGACTCCGCTGGGTGCTGTGAAATACTCTGATGACACAGGGAGGACCAACCTGTGTACAAAGGTCTTGCTCATCCTATTCAAGTTCCTTGAAGGCACTTCTGATTTTTTCACCTGCCCCTCTTCCTACAGTCCAGCTCATTCTTTGCACAGAGTAGTTCACTATCAAACGCTTATTTATCAAAGCAGACCAGCATTTATAAATCTTTCTGCAAAGTCTATATATAGGAATAAAACGTTGACTCAAAGACACCTCCTTCAGAAGGACGGCTTGCCTATTTGTCATCTAATTATTTTTTAATATAAAAAAACCCCCAAACTAGGGTTCTTTTTTTGCAGGAAGTCCTAACTCTCCCTCTTTGATTCTATTTCTGCTGGAGGGGTGCCTACAATCAAATGTGCTCATGGAATTGTATCTTACCAGACCTGGAATTTTCAAGGTTCTCCAACAAATATTGTCCTGGATGTATTTGCTCATCGAGCTGCTCAGGAAAAACTTAAAACCAGTTGGGATCTCTAGAAAAGATAACAGTTCCATAAGCCTAGTCCTAGATGAAGTTAGCCCTGACTTTTGAAACTCAAATGGCTACGGTCTTGCCTTACATCTTTTTAAGGAGTGTGAGAAAAGGAAATGAGGGAGCGGAAGGGAGTGATGTTAGTGAAGGCCGAGAGTGAGCATGCAGAGGAGGCAGGGGCCACGTGGAGAGTCTAGGCTCCTTGTTCTAACTCAGCAGAGCCCGAAAAGGAAGGAGGTTTAGTGGCAATTTGTGTTTCACAGCCTGTAAATCATGTCTGCACTCCACCGGGTCAAGATGTTTTTCAAGATTTCTTTCAGTATCATATTGCACCTCACACTCACCTTTCCCATGCAAAATGTTAGGAGTGTGCTATTTTTCTCTGTTTGTACACATGTAATATGTAGAAAGTCTCCAAAATTATTTCCGAAATATCCTATGAATGAATTAAAAATTGTTTTATATTAAAATCCTTGTTCTGTTTCTGAACCTTTTAAATATGTAATTCTCTATGCTATAATAATTCATAACCTTGTAACTTTATTAGAAAAAATGAGCAAATGCTTTTAAAAATAATGATAGCCTTTCTTTTTCAAAGTTAAGTGCTGATATTTTTAAAGGGGCAGATGAAATTATTTAAATAACTGAATTTTGGGGGTCTATGACTCCGTTAATTGGTTATGTGACTTTTTATACTTACTCTTCATATATATATATATATGATATAAATAAAAGGGCTTATTTTTAACCGACAACAGAGAAATAATTCTGAATCTGTAATCTCCAGAGGAAGAGAACAATTTCATAGTTGTAATAGCAAAGGCACACATGTAGAAGTATTTCTGGGGGAAAAAAGTTTTAATCTTGGAACAAGATTATCAAGGTTTCCAAACCTGAAAATGGATACTAGATTTTACCTTCATGGAGAAGACATCTTTAAAAATAAAGTTTAATAATAACTAAAAGTTAGATTAATTTTTGGTAATTGGGTGCAGTTATTTTAAAATTTACCATTTGCATAATTACTTCAAAGCTATTAAAATTAACACATTAAAATTATTTGTAAACAAATTTGATGATTTTGTGAAAATATCTTGTCTAGATAAGCTAAAACAAAAGGACCAGCTTAGAAAGTAGGAAGAGGGGGTGAAAGAGAGAGAGAGGGAGGAGAGGAAGAGAAAGAGAAAGTAAGAGAGAGAGAGAGAAAGGAGAGGAGGAAAGAGGCAAGGAGGAGGAGGGGAGGGAAGGGGAGGGGGGAGGAGAATGCCATTAAGGAATAAAGGAGAAACCAGAGGACTCGATCAAAAATGCTGCTATAGCTCCTCGAGCAATGTGTTTTACTATGTATAGGTCTATGGTTTGACCTATAAATTACAGAATATTTGAATTAATTAATATAAAGTCTGGCAAATGCTACTTGATTTCCAACTGGTCAGGTGTCTGATAATGAAATCAGTTTCTTAAAATATTTATATAAAATGACAGTAGTTAACATTTATTAAACACTTACCATATGCCAAGCATTGTTTTAGTTGGTTACAAGAATTAACTTCTTTGAATAAATATCTTAAGTACTCTATGAAGTGAGTGTTATTCTCATCCCCACTTCATAGGTGAGAAAAACCAAGGCTCTGAAAAATTAGGTAATTTGCACTGATTCTTCTGGTTAGGAAATGGTACCCATTGTTTAAACCAGGTGCTCTGATTCCCAAACCCACATCCTTCATCACGGCTCTTGTACACATGAAAAAGCACTTTCTACTCAGAAACAGTCATTGCTAACTTTCTTTTAGTTTTGGAAGACCTCATGCAGCAGCGGTTCACAAGAAGCCTGGAACAGACACAGCCACATTTCCAAACACCGTGTTATTTTTCCCAGCACTTCCTCTAAAATCTTTTCATTGCCATTTTAAGAAACTCCATCTCAGCAGATCACCTGGCAAAGAGCTGTTAAGATACAATTGCAGACAGAAGATTTGTGTTCAGGAAGACGAAGTATGCCTGCTGGTAACTTTTCTCTCTGCCGCCCCTAACAGCGACCCTCTGAAGTTTGGCTGCCTCCCTGCCAATGTGTTCACTCCCGTGTCAAACGTGTGCGCATTTCCTGCAGGAGAGTAAAATATTGGTGAGCTGTGTCTTAGAAGCTGCCTCGGTGCTCCCCTCTGGTCTTAGTGAAGTTACATTGGCTCCCGAAAGTGACTGATACGGTATCGCTCTGACTGAGTTAGCCACTCAGTCAGGCACTAAGTCAGTTAGCCACTAAGTGGCACATGTATCCAATGCTCTTTTAATATATTTTTTTTTTTTGCTGTGAAAAGACTCCTCTTAGCAAGGCTTCTTTTATGTTCACTCTTAATGCTGGAAACATTTTGCAGATTTTATGGAATTCCCCACTGAGAAAAATAAAATGCTGCCTTTAGACAGCCCACAGTCTAATGATTGAATAGGTACTCAGCACATTGTAGTTGCTCAATAAAGGCTTGTTGAAAGGAATTAACTTTTATCGATGGCTGAATTCCAAGAAAAACATCTGGTAGGATGATGCAAGTTCAATGTCAGGTGCTCCCTGTGTGGCATAGTTAGGCCAGGTGTTGAGTAAAGGGACTTTAAACTGAAACGTTACAAAGAAGAGGGGAAGCATGGAAAGCTAACTCAGTCAGAGCGATACCGTATTATTTTCTTTATCCTAACAGCCAGTTTTCTATCACCCTGTGAGGTGGGCAGGAAACACTGCCTCCCTTCTGCAGGTGAGACTGGGGACAGAAAGAGACACCTGTAAGACGAGCCGGTTAGCACAGGATCCAGCCTAGACAAGGGTGGAGGCGATCGAGTCCAGGCGGCCACACTGCACTGCCACGTGGAAGAAAATGCCACTGCAACCGGAAAGGGCTGTTTCCACGCCCTTTACCTCCACGGAGCTTTGCTCCCCACGAGACTTAATTACTCATTGCTAGCACCACGCGCACGCAAGGATTACGTGTGTGGCACTCATTAAAAGAGAAATATAACATTAACACGGCTCCAAGGTGTAGCCGTTCCCTCCGAGGGTGAAATTACCCCGCCGCAGCCTGCAGGTGGTGGAAACGAGTGAGCAGAGGAGGCGCTGCGGAGCAGGAGTCTCGCTGGGCCAGGCGAACATTCTCTTGAGTTCCTCGCGTCACTCCGCGGACGTCATTACTCACCAGTGGGCAACGACGACTCCCGTGTCCCTGACAGTCCCATGGACAAGTTGGCACACTGTCCTGCTAACTTCTTCCATAGGCTTTTGGGAGGCTGAAGCTTAGACAGATTTTTGGTAGAGAGGGATTTATCGTGCATAATTCTCACAATGCCAATCAAACCTAACTTGAGCATCGTAGCTGACGGTTTTTATTGCTGCATGGTGGCCAGCCAGGTGTTAAGAACACTGAATTTCACATTGCGGTCCACCATGCAGGGGCTTTGAGGTGTGTGAATAAATGACCAAGTTACTATATTCAAGACTCAGCAAAGGAACAATCCCATACTTTGATCCGGTATATACATTAACCTGATTTTTAATTTTTCCCAATGTGTTGGGCCTCCATTTAGGAGTTGAGGAGGTGAGGGAGGAACTTAACATCTAGGAACCTGGCGGTACCGATGATAAGGAACATTGAAAATGAAGTTGGGCGTCTTTTAAAAATATAAAATCTTCTTTGGGTACCCAAACAAATGTGGCAAAAATAATGTGTTGATGTACAGACTTCTGGACACCTTCAGATCCAATACATATTATTTGTTACTTTTCCTCCTCGTAAGCCTCTACTGGTAACAGAACATCCGAGACCTCACTGTCATAGGAACAGCTCCAGTTCCAGGGACTGGAGACACAACATCAGCCAGGTTGATTCTAGAAACACTTCCGTGGTCAATCCTTCTTCGGCCTCCCTCCACGGTACAGGAACAGCACTCTTCCCAAGGGCAAACACTATTTCTGCAGGTGAAATGACTATGCACTGAAGACATTGTAGACACAAACCCCACACATCTTGGCTCTGAGTCAGCAGGTGGAATATCGTGGACCATGAAAAGACAATCAACGACTGGGCCAAGCTGAAGCCCTACGTTAGGATAGCTCTCAATGTGTTTTCAAAGAATAAGCATCAGGAGTGCTGTTTATCTGCCAATCAAATCAGCCTGGATCATCCCAGTCACTGGTAGTGAGGAAGGAATCCACAAGGGGCCCATAGGGCTACAGGGGAGAGTGAGGAAAAGTGGCCTGGTTATTCCGGCCGAAACAATGCCCATTCATTTTTCTTCAGTAGAGAAGTACATATTGACTATCTACAGGGTACAAGTGTAGTCTAGTTCAGCACTTCGGCTTCAATGGATGTTTTACTCTCACCGGAAGTAATATATCTTCATCAATACTCTTAATAAATGGCAGAAGTAATACATTTTATAAAAGTGTAGTAACAAATGTGTTTTGTACACTCAAAGGAGTCTACATTTACTCCCAATATGAGGAGCACAGTAAGGCTTTTAATCCAGAATTAAACAAATGATGTGGGACACATGGAGGTGAAGGCCATTCCAGATAAAAGAAACGTTATACTAACAAATATATCATATTATAAAAAAATAATATTAACCAAGCACACAACTAAGAAAGTGTAAACTCAGCACACAAAGCCACCTGCTTGGCTAAAGGGATATAGTAAGGAATAAAGTTGAAATTTATGTTAGGACAGCTTGTTTAGAATTCTTTCTTTAGGTAATGAGTGAAGGTGTTACATATCCACTTATCAAAAAGGGAAGCTATACAAGGATTGTGTTTAGAAATAATATGGCAGGTGAGTGTAAGGTGCATTGCTGAGGAGACTGTTGCTATAATTTAAATTAGAAGGAATAGGGCGAAGACTTGCTTCATGGTCCTGGGCAAAGGAAAGAAACCATGGCACCCAGCATGTGGGGCAAGTTCCCAGTGAAACTGGTGGCATCATTACCAGAATTGGGAAATCAAAAAAAAAAAAAAAAAAGGCAAGCTTTGCGAGAGAAAATGAATGAGTTCAGCCTCAGATAATGCCTTAGAGATCACAATTCTGATAATCTAACTGCAACAGGAGTTAGAAATCCAATCTTGAAACCCAGAAGAGACTGAGATGGTAAATATAGATTCAAGAGTCATCTGCTGCCTAGATGCAATCACTGCAACTGACAGATTAGATGAGGGTGTTAAGGGAGTGATTGCAAAGGGAAAAGGGCAAGTCAAGGACAAAGACCCAAGCGTCTTTCTTCTGAGAGCGAAGATGTTAGATTTCGAAATAGCCTCTGCTTCAGCAGCTGAATTTCTTTCTTCTTTTTTTTTAACTTACAAAATATAGCAGGACTGTTGGCAGCATCCTTAAGACAAGAGTTCTCATATGTTGCTTAGCAGTAGTTAACTTTTTATTTTGTTGCTTAGCAGTAGTTAACTTTTTATTTTTCTAGAGATGAGTTTCTGTACGGCCCCAGTGTGTACTGTATGACAATGATGGGATTGATGGTGGTGGTTATGCATCTGTGTGTGTGTGTGGGTGTGTTTTGGGAGGAGGGTAATAGCCCAATTTTCCTTACTAGAAAAGCACTAAATAGAGAAATGTATGCAGCCATTTCTACCGTAATATTGCAGCATTACTAAAGGCATTAATAGTTAAGTGCTATGCGTCAGCATTTACCCTGACAACAACTTGCTGTGTAGGGGTGGGAATTATTACCATCTACACTCGCTATATAGGTCATGAGTCTCAGCTTAGTTAAATGTCTTCACAACATCATAAAACTGTGAAGCAGCAGAAAAAAAGATTCTAATGATTGACTCTAAAGCAGATCTTAGTCATTATATTTCCCTGTCTTGAGGTTGTTTTTGAATCAAGGGTCTGCTGATTTATCTTTATATCATTATTTGTTCATTTATACCTTGCTTGATTTAATTTCACTTTTAAGTAAACATACAGTAAAACGGACTATTTTGTTGGACATTGGTATGGAGTTTTATTTATTTATTTTAAATGTTATTTACTTATTTTTACAGAGAGGGGAGGGGGGAGAGAAAGAGAGCGAGAGAAACATCCATGTGTGGTTGCCTATCGCACGCCCCCTACTGGGGAGCTGGCCTGCAACCCAGGCATGTGGACTGGGAATCAAACTGGCGACCCTTTGGTTTGCAGGCTGGTACTCAATTCACTGAGCCACACCTGCCAGGGCGGTTCTGTGGATTTTAACACAGTTAAAAACTAATGTGACACTCACCGTCATCAGGGCATAGAACGGTTTCGTGCCTGAAGCTCCTTTCTAAAGCTCCATGGTGTCCACTTAGAGTCGAACATTCCCCCGTGCCCAGAGCCTTGGCAACCACCGGTCTGTTCCCCGTCACTGAGGTTTGCTCTTTTTGGGAACATCTAATCTAAATGGAATCTTAAGGTATGTGGTCTTCGGAGACTGGTTCCTTGCACTCAGCATCTTGTTTTTGAGATTCATCCAAGTTATTAAAGATATCACTAGCTTTTTGAGTTTTTCATTACAGAAATCAAGTTAGCCCATCTACTCACTGGTGGAAGGATTTTTTCTCGCTTTTAGCGATTATGAATAGAACTACAGACATTCACATACATGTTATTGTGTGAACATAAGTTCTCAATTCTCTCGGGTAAATGACCAGAAGTTGGATTCCTGAGCCATGTGGTAAATGTATGTATGTGTTTTTTTATTTTTTTGTATTTTAAAGCATTTGAGTTGAGTGACCAGTTGTAACAGTTGCAGCAAGCCATCCTGGTTATCTGTGAAGAAGCACTTTCAAAAACACGCTGCACGTGAAGAAAAGAGGCACTCATTGAATAGAGCTGCTGTGGCAGATAAAATCCAGGAAAAAGTTAATTGAATCTCCAGAAGTTTACGGAAATCAGCTAGACCGTTCTCCATGATATACTGGGAAAGAACCTGAGGCCCCATCCATTGCGATTTGTTACACTGTGAGTTTTCACACAACTGAGGCTCAAATGAGGCTCCTTAACCCCCAGGCTCCAGGAAAGAACTGCTCCAGAAAGAAAAATAAAACTCTTCTCTCAGGGGAAGGCAAACCTTCATGAGAGTGAAGCTAACACTGGCACTTAGAATGGTTTAAAGATGAAGATGGATATGTTCTCTTTGGGACTGTGGATTTCCAAGGGCATACATGAGTACGTTCATCGAAAATTTCTCTATTTCAGTGTTCTGAAGATATAAACAGTAATTTAAAGTCTGTAAATATTTAAATATGTGTGATATCCTTTTGTAAATGAAACATCATGTAAAGAAGTTGTGAAGTGTTGGTTCCATGTGGGGCATTTTGAGGTCATTATATGTAAAATGAACGTTTCATGCTAACCAAATATCCCGCTATGTTAATAACTGTGCCTCGAGCTACACTAAGCAACATGGGTTACGAGAGCCTATGAAGTCTGGAGATTGGGGAGCAATGTCCATTTGTTATACATCTAGTAATTGTTGTAACCTATTCGCTCATTAGTTGATGTCACGAAATGCTTTGTTTTAAGATCTGCTGCATTTGGTAGATTAAAAAAAAATACTGAAAAGCCTAGTATTTTCCCACTGACAAAGAGAAACATAAAGAAATGCAGTGGTTCACAAAGGTATATTTAAAGATAAAGTTCATTTTCATCTCAAATATAATTTCAAAGAAGAGAAATGCTTACCTTGGAAGTATGAATTTAATAGAAGAAAGAATGGCCAAAAAAAGAATAAAAACAATGAAACTATTGTCTATTTTGCCTAAAGATGATTGATGTAATTACAGAGAAAGCAAGCGAGGCCTTCCTTTCTCAGGTTCTGCACGTAAAGAGCTTGGGTGTTGCCGCTCTGTCCTAGCAACAGGTCAATGCTGAACAAACTAAAGAATCCGCAACTCCTTTTAGAGCCAAAAGAGAGGAGAAGACATGGGGATAAACTGTTGCCCCTGAGACTGGAGAGAGAGAAGTGGGGATACAGGAGGCACCGCTTTCTGGAGCAGAGACTCAGGAGGAAGGGAAAGAGCTACAGGAAATGGGCAGGAGGGAAAATGTGCAATTGAGGAATTGCCGGAGGCTCAGTGAGGACCACTCAGAGTTAAAATCTTCTTTAATGTAGTTAAAAACTATGACCCCATCATAGCTAGCCCTCTACCTCACAATACTTCCAAAAAATGACCTAGCCAAGAAGACCACCAAAGATTTATGACCTCTGAGAGTCTTTGCTTTTTAGGCATGGACCGATATCCAGCTCTGTCTAGCTAGTGAAAGTGAAGAAGACAGCTCAACTCTGTAGTAATGACAGAGGATTCTATACAGATTGTCTATTTCTTTTACAGTAACTAAAAATAATTAGTTTGCAAAGAGTGGAGGAGAATGATGAAAGCACTAGAGAAAAAAACAGACAAGTGATCCTGGAAGAAAAGTAGAGACCCGCGGGAAGAGGAGAGGAAGGGGTGGTACCCAGCACACAGGATGGTGCCCTGGGAAAAGCCAGTTTTCTGTGATCCCTCTGGCGACAGCTGGTAAGGTTGATGTTTCTTGAGAAACAAGTTTTTTGCAGATTTTTGATAATCATGTGCAATCTATTAATTTAATGTTTAATGCTGTTTTAGTACAAGGAAAAACATACTTTTAATGTTCTGAGCAACCCCTCCCTGATCTCATATCTACTCTCAATTCCAGTGTCTTAGTAGGTCCTGGGAAACTCTTCTACTGAAGACAACAATCTGCCATCTGATCACCTGTGACCTATCCTCTTGGTGGCCTCTGTCTGCAGTTTAATTGGGCAGGCAGACTGTGGACATTTCCTTTTATTAAACAGTAATATAATGTTAATGGAATGAGATTGGAAGATGGTAATATAGAACAAACCATAATTCAGAGCAAGGAAGTGGAGGGGAAGCGAAGCAAGAGTCAGAGTGGGTCATGCAGGGGCTGGAGATACAGTGCGGAAGTTCTGGGTTCACCTTCCGCCATTTGTAAACTACTTCCTGTCCCAATGTTATCATCCATCGTGTAGGGCTTTGGAAAGACCCCGCTCATTTCTGAGTAGAGGCCAAGCCAGTGTCATGAAGTTGAAGATCAGAATGAGGGCCCTTAGTCAAAACTAAGAGAGAGTGAAGAGCAATAGACTCGGCTGAGCATGGAGGTTTGAAGGGGTGTTGAACACGGGAAGGCACTGAAGGGCCACAAATCTGAAAGGATCAGAGTAAAATCAAGTTTAGGATACCAGAGCAAGTGCTTATTAACTGAGCACTGATAGTATTAACATCGTTTTTGATAATAATAAACTGTTTAGCAGTGATTTTTTTCCATCTGCCTCAATTATAAAATTAGTTTTAAGCCAGATGTTTTAGGAATGGATGCCTGGTTTTAATTAACTGAGGATTAGTATCTGTTAACGCTATCAGGGAAAATTGTATATATGGTCTTGGAGAGCTACGAGTAGCAATCTGTTGTGGAACATAGTCCTCTCTACCCTCTGGCAGCACCGAGCCATAGGCACTGAGGGGTCAGTGTGAAAGCATAGGCTGCTCCTGATTACTGTGCACTATACCAGACATGCTAATAAGGCAACTGTGTGCCACGTGACACTCATTCTTGTCAGGAGCCTTATTTCTCATTGCTGGAGGTGTTTTATTGGCCTTAAGACATACACTACCTCATCCAGAGTGGAACACACACAAAAACAACTGAAATACAACACACACACATGACTGTCCATTTATCCGGCACACACATACCAGCACGAGTAGGGTAAGTACAGCTGTACTCAGAACTAGATGTAACGTATGTGGAACGCTTTTTCATCATAGATAGTTATGGTGTTCATCTTTGGAACTGAACTGAATAAGGAGAGTGTTTTTAATCCATTGTACCTATAATATACCCAGATCCTCTTTAAACTCCCACATTTTTGGAAGCCACCTCTTAATTTTTCTGAAGGAAAGTATGCTGCACCAATCATATTAAAGAAAATTCTGACATAAAAATCTAAGCGTTTCTAAACCCTAAAATGCCAAATATTTATTTTTCAAAATATTTTCCATTGTTGTCCAAGTAAATACATATTTTCGCAGTTACAACCATCACAGATTCTATTTATTCCCTATAGTACTATGTTCTGCATAGTTTTCAGATTTATAATTTCAATAGCTAGTAATTAACGGCTTAAAACTTATGATGTCTCCTCCTTGATTTAAGATAAAGAGTATGTGGTATTTATTTACATAGGAGAGTAAATACAGCTATTATATAGCTTAGATGTCCATTGCTAAGGCCGTGTTGAAACAATAGAGATTCTTGCCTATATCACTATAACCAAGGCGAAGTCCTTGATTTAAAGTAATTTAAAATTGATCTTGTTTTTATGGTGCTGGATATTGGATGCAGTCATAATTTTCTAGTAGATTGGAATAATGTTAGATATATCTAACATAATGTGAAAATCTATCATAAGTGACCATCCATGTTGTTAAATATGAGAAGGAAAACATATCTAAATATGTTTGCCGTTCATCCATTACTATTTTACTTAACGCTGAGTGGCAAGACACCTCTGAGTGACCCAAGAAATGTTTGAAGAGTCAGTAGGTCTTTGTACTTGATTCTTCAGCTAACTGTTGGGGTCGATGACAGCTGCTCTTGCAATTAGCCCTTCCCTTGACCTCATGGTAAACCACGATAGCCTTGGAGATTTGGGGAAGGGAAACTATTACTTTTAAGGTATCTGGACAAGAGCTGCATGTGTGCCAATTAATAAGGGAACTGTTTTCTGTGCTTTAGTCTCCTTTTTCTTTCTTGGTTACAAATTGTCCCCATCCATATGTGACAGGCACATCTGGTTACATGCTCTACTGGGTGAAGAAATGGATCTAACAGGAAGGAAAAGCCATATAATACTCCCCAGGAATGTTTAAAAGAGGATTCCTCAGGCTTCCTTCAAAAACAGGAGCCTTAAGGGCACATTCCTGGCTGAAAAATAATTTATTCTCTCAACTTACCTCTCTTAGATCAGAAGGAAGAGATATGTAGTATACGATGATACTTACTGGGATGGATCAAGAATACATTAATACACTACAAGAAACACAGTTTTCAACAGATTGAAATGATAGGTGTGTGATGAGCTGACTTCCTTTCTTATCACCCTCAAATCTCCCCATCTCACGGAGGTGTTGCAGGCCATGAATATCCGCTCTCTTCCAGTCTCTGTCTGCTTAGTAGTCCAGGAGGCAGACTATAGCTCAGAATCTAGTTTGGAGTCATTTTAGAGATGGTAAAACAGTCCCCATCTCTCTCTATCCTTCATGTTGTTTTTTTATTTCAGTCAGGTAGAGATGTCTGCAAGTGGGTGAAACAGAGTTGAATTGGAGGGCAATCGTTCAATGATACATGTCCGCGTAAACCTCATGCGTAAGAGACAGGAGAGTGAAGAGCAGAGTTGGAACAGTAAGAAAATAATGGCTGGGGAAGGAGATGCACAGAGCAGGGCAGACGGAGATGTGGTGCTGGGAGCTGTGGGAGAGACAGGAGGGACTGAAAGTGGAGTTTCAGGGCAAGTGAGTGGTGAGCTCTTAGCAGAGCTGACCTGGCCAGTAACAATGGTCCAGGCTTAGGTGCACTGCATTGGAATACCACAGAAAGGCATTTTTCTAAGCCTTTTTCGTGGGGTGACATGTACAAATTCACCGAAACAGGGCAAGAAGAATGGGAGTGACAAAACAAAATGATAGTCTCAAAGCAAATGAACACATGGATTCTCATGATTCTCCTAAAGGCCTGTGCAAACAACATTCAAGTGCTGTCCAGTCTTTGTGGTCAAATTCCTAGAATCTTTCCTAATAAAGAAGTATACACAGCTACATCTGTAAATTATAGTTTGCGTAGTATGAAAAGCCTGCCTTAATTATTTTCTAGAAAAATATTGAAGTTAAATTAATATACATCAGGGGAAGATGAATTGATGAAATAAGGACTTTTTAAGTAGTACTAGCCAAATAACCCAGTAATTTGTTATAATCAAGTGATCATAGCAAAGATATTCTTTGGAATTACAACTTTGACTTCCTTCTACCCATCATAGTTGTATTTGACAACTCCTTAAAATATAGAAAATGCTTTTCATTTTTACTGTTTGAGATTCTTTAGTTTCTAGGGCACATATAGAAACCCATGGCAAGAAGAATATGGCTTTATTTTATTAACTACATATTTAGATGACAATATACTTAATGACAAGTAGAGCTACCATGCTACACAGAAAATATGCCATAAATGTTTATCGAATGAACAAAGTAACAAAACAAAACAAAACAAAACAAAACAAAGGGGTTGCAGCAAATATTTATATAGCACAAATGACTGCCAAATAAATGGAAAATTTAAAGGCAGTTCAAAGGGGGAAAATGTCTTCCTCTGGGTATGCGCCAAGAAGTTCAGATATAGACAAGGAGTAAGTCATTAGTGACAGTGGTCATTCCAGGAATTCTTGATGAAGTTAGCATTTAAAAATGTTTCCAGTAGAATTAAAATGTAAATCTTTCTGTGAAGCATCATTTGGCAATGGGCTGAATGGCCTATACCCATGGAGGTCAGAGAGCACTTTCCAGAAGGCGCTATGAATAATAACTCTTTTATCTCCAATTTCTCGCACACTGCCAAGCCTTCAGCACCCGTCTCGGAGCTGCACCGGAGCAGCGCCTGACAGATCTGGGATTGGCTGGAGTCGCTGCTTCGACCGTGTTAATAAATTAAACCAATAAGTACGCGGATTATTCAAACTGGTGTCCTTGAATGACCCAAGACCTTAAAGCAGGTAATTGCTAAGTGCCGAGGAACTTGACTTAATTAATGCTGATGGCATTGATTTTTCATGAGAACTTTTCTGTAAAACAGTTAATTGTTAGTTTCTTTAATGTAGAGCTGTAACAGGCATGTCTTTAGCATAGAGCTGTAATGGGTATGTCAGTGGCTCTCACTAGGAGTCAGTTTTGCCCCCTGACCTCCACGGGACATGTGGCAGCAGCTGGAGCTGTATTTGGTTGTCACAGCTGGAGGGGAGGATGCTGTTGGCATCTACTGGGTGGAGGTCAGAGTTGCTGCTAGACACCCCATAATGTCTAGGCCAGTTCACTTCCAAACAGTAAGGTAGGTCCGATGTGCTTTTAGTGCCACTGTGGAGGACCTGTGTGTCCAAGTACGAAGACCACTCGTCGTGCAATTTGAGAAAGCACGCAACTAAAGACACTTAGAAATTTTGATTTGTGATCATAACAATTTCTGACACAATACCTTCTTCCTATGCTTAAATTACTCCCTACTAATAAATTAGGCTTCCTTTGACACTGCGTTACTATTTAGAACCACTAGGGAGCTATTCCGTCTGTTACTGCTTTGGTGTATTAGATACAGCCTTAGGGTACTTAAAAAGTTAACGGAACTTTCAAAGTACTTAATTTACAACTGAGACTTAAGAGAACCAACACATGTGAAAAAGACATAAATGCACTCAAAAGAAACACATAAACAAGCTCGAATGTTCAGAGGACATAAAGTGATCTAAGTTAGGTGTGTGAATGGGCGTTGAAGGGAGGGCGGTCATTAGTTAGAAATGGCCAGAGGTGAGTTTGATCTGGGTTTAAAGAAAAAGAAAACCATAGACAGTTAGAAGGACATTCTAATAATTTACTAGTCCTTGTTCATGTAAAACAGGAAGTGGTTAGTTGTTAACTCAATTTCCTGACAGTTTTCAACAAATAAGAGTTGAAGAAAGTGCTTAGTATCTACTGAGTGAAAACTGTTAAAATGAGTTCACCTTTTGATTAATTTTAAACACATTTTTATGATAATGTTTAAATAGTATGGGTACCTAGAATGTGGCAGATTAATTGGAGGAAAACCTGCTAATTTAAAAACAGTGTAACATTTCACCATGTCACATATTTAGCAGCACACTAATTGTATGGGAGGAGAAGGTGACTCAAATCTATGTAGATACTCTTCATTGAAAAGAACTGACAAGTTTTCAAGGTAGTCCCTTCAAACAGGGGTTTTAAATAGAGTGAGGACATTTTTTATATCTGCCTTCCACACATAATTCAGGGTAGAAGAAGAAGTCATAGCTCTGATCGTTGAATTCTTTCCCCTTCTTGAATATCCCGTGTAGTAGTCTCTGCACAAGCGAAGGCAGATGGAAGGCAGGATCAGACAAGTGTATGAAAACCGGAGGTGTACCATTGATAGGATAGTACTGTTAAGGGCAGATATTTCATTCTCTAAACACGCTTCGTACATGAACCTGGGCAGGTGTAATAGTCATCATTTTTGAAAAACTGAGGAGTGCAAATAATTTCATGACTGAGTGATAATTAGGGCAAATGAGGAATTTTGAACGGTTACCTCCTACCCCCAGGGCTTTGCTCCCTTTTGACCTCCTTGGCGACTAGAAACCCAAGGAGAACACACTGACCATCACAGCTCTCAGCAGACCGGTGCTGGTCAGTTTTGTGTGTCACCTCGACTAGGTCACAGTACTCAGATATTTGGTCAAATATTATTGTGGATATATTGGAATATTTTAAAGATGAGAGTAACATTTGAATCAATAGGCTTTGAGTGAAGCAGACTACCCTCCCTACTGTGGGTGGACATCATCCAATCAGCAGAAAGTATTAACAGGAAAAAAAGACTGACCTTTGTAGAGGAAAGTGAAACTCTGCCCACAGACTGCCTCTGGACTCACAGTGCAGACCAGTTCCTTAAAATAGACCTCAATTTCTTTCTCTCTCTCTTTGTATGGATATACCTGTATACGGACATATATATGATACATTTATATACACATGTTAGAGTAATCATATATCATTCATTTTTATATATCATGTATATTTATGAATATACACGTACATAGGCATATGTACATGCATCCTACTACATCCTATTGGTTCTGTTTCTCTGGAGAGTCCTGACCAATACGAGATCACAAATCTGGACTGCAGGGAATCCTTCACACTCTCCTCCCGTCCACAGATGTTTTGTATATTTGTCTGCGTACCAGGTACTAAAACATGGCTGGAGATACCGCTGCTAAGCCAAATCAGACTTTATTCTTGTTGTTAGAGATGTATGACACCTATATTAGACTAGCTAAAGGTAGATGTTTATGACAAGAATAAATAATAAAAATAAGAAGGGATACTTCATTATTATTAGAGGTAAAAAGGGACATTTGAAACATATCATAAGCCTAATTTAAATATATATAAAATGCCTGGGCTTCTGAGTATATAAATGGAGGTTACAGAGCACAAAAGATAGGTAGCTGAATCTACAGAAATGGTGAAAAACATTAACACAATTTTTACTAGCTGGCAGAACAGATACAAAATGAGTAAGAATATAGAAAATCTGAATAATTAACAAGGATCAGAAAATGAATATAGTTGACCTAATTCTTATATATATGATTGAAATCATCTTTTTATGAGCATGTGAAACATTTACAAAAATTAATATAAGTTTGGTCCAAAATAAAGCCTCAAGATTTTTTTTTCTAAAATTTGAGATAATTCAGGATATATTTCTAGAAATTTTGAGAGTAAGCTATAACTAAATAATTAGAAATCCTTAATGGTTTTAATATTAACTAAAACAGCCCTGGCTGGTGTAGCTCAGTGGATTGAGCGCGGGCCTGCAAACCAAACAACCGCGGTTCGATTCCCAGTCAGGACACATGCCTGGGTTGCAGGCCAGTTCCCAGGAGGGGATGCATGAGAGGCAACCATACATTGATGTTTCTCTCCCTCTCTCCTTCCCTTCCTTTCCCCTCTGAAGATAAATAAATAAAATCTTTGGAAAAAAACATTAACTAAAACATTAAACAACAAATTTTATGTTAACGCATGAGTTGATGGATGCTAAAAACAAAATAAAAGTAAGAAGATATTTGAATGAGCGGCATATCTTATGAAAAATGCAGCTCGAGCCATGCTTAGGAAGTAGCTACACCTGACATGCATGTGTTAGATAAGAAGACAGAAATAAATAGTTCAGCATCCATCTCAAGACGTGACAATAAGAATATAAATAAAATTTAAGTAAATAGAAGAAAGTAAATTACAAAGAATAAAAAGAGAATAAACCTTTAAGAATTTTAGATGCATCACAGAAACCTCAATGAAGCAATTGTTGCACAAAAAAATAAATCGATAACATTGTAATATGGAAAATAGGCAATTAGTATCACAATTAAAGGGATCACCCTGCAGATAGTACAAGACGCCAAAAAGTTATTAGTAACATACTATGAGCACCAGTAAATATAACGATTCACACTCAGCTCTTTAAAAAATCTTTAAAAAGTGGCTTACCAAAACTGAAAAAAAAACCCAAATCTGAATAATTTAAGAACTTACAAAGAAATATTTTACTTCCTCACCTAAAACACCCAGGACTATTTGGCTTCACTGGGTAACTCCTGGAAACACACTACATAGAATTAACACCTAAAAATGAACAGTTACTCAAGACATTTGCTCCGAAAACTCAAAATGTCACTGAGAAAGATTTTAATGAACTTAAATAGAGAGAGGGCATGGTATATTCATAAATTGGAAGCCTCAATATGATAAAAATTTTAATTCTTCCCCAAAATAGTCTATAGATTCAATAAAATCTTAATAAAAATTTGTCAGCTCTTTCCAAAGCAAACGTGGAAAGGAAAAGGGCTGACTGAGGACAGCCAAGGCGATGTGAGGCTGCAAAGTCGGGAGACGTGAGACATGTCAGGCGATAATCACGCTACAGTCATTAAGGCGGTTCCATGTTGGTTCCAGGGAAGACGAAATGGCAAACGGTGGAGAACAGAGTCCAGAAATCAGTCCACACATCCAAACATCTGATCTGAAAGATGCTGGAGTGCAGTAGGGAAAAAAACGACCTTCTCAATAAGCAATGCTGGGTCAATTTGTTATCCATATGTATTTTAAAAAGTGTTCCTTGGCCCCCACTTTATATCATAAACAAACATAATTCCAGATGGATTGCAGATCTAAATGTAAAAGGAAAAACAATAAAGCTTTTAGAGAAAAAAAAAAGAACATCCCTGTGACCCTGGCACTGGCAAGTTTCGTAAACAAGACGTGACCGGGCCCAACCATAAACAAAGAGACTAAAGATAAATTTGTTTTTAAATTAGGAATTTGAATTCATCAAAAGACACCATTAAGAGAACAGAAATACAACTCAGAATTGGTAGGAGTTATTCTCCATACTTATATTTGTCAGAGAATCACTTCCAGAATAGTATATAAACAACCCTGACACACTCATGAGAAAAAGACAGACTGCCAAATAGGGAAAAAGGCGAAAGACTTAAACAGAACCTTAAAAACATAGGATATTAAGTGGCTGATAAATACATGAAAGCTGCTTTCATTAAACAACCATCACAAAAATTCCTATTGAAACCACAATGGGATAAACTTATGCATACACCAAAATAATCACAATGAAAAAGACATTCAATATCAAGTGTGACAAGGACATGGGGCAACTGGAACTTTGATCTACTACGTATGAGATATAAGTGGCGTATGCTCTTTGGAAAACTGTTTAGTAGAATCTGCCGTAGGTCAGCACGCGCAGGTCCTATGACGCAGCAATTCCCCTAAGTGTATATGCAGCAGAGTTATACTTCCACCAGGCCCAAAGTGGAGTCTACTCAAATGCCCACCAATGGTAGAATAAATGAGAAAACGCTCATATATTTACTTAAGGAAATCACACAACAATGAGAATAAATAATATATGCCTACGTGGAAAATATAAATGAATGTCACGTATAGAATATAGAACAATGAGAAAAAGCCAAACACAAAAGAACACGTGCTATCATCCTCTACGGCTCTCTGGACTGCGAAGGTAACCTGCTGGTAGGAGTCGTTACAGTGGCTAGCCGTCAGGAGAGTTTCCGCTTTGGCAGGCAGGGTATGGATTTAAAGGGAGCACCAGGGCTACTTTTAGGGTGCTGATGACATCATGTTTCTCTAACTGAATGTTGGTTACCTATGTGGGTTCATTCTGTAAAAAATTATCAAGCTGTATACTTACCACAGATCCATATTTTTGTGTATATTTTTCTTTAATTAAAAGGAATAAACAAGGGCCTGAGCTTTGGCAGTGAAGTGCTTGGGTTGAGGTCATGGCTCCCTCACTTAGGAACTAATTAAGCATGGGCAGGTTATTTACCTGTGCTAAGTCTATTCACTCATGTTGAAAACAGCCATAAAAGAGTACTTAGTTTCAAAGAATCATTGTGAGGATTAACCGACTGAGTGCATTTAAAACACATAAAACACTTCCCAGAGCAAAGTTACCACACTCAATTAGTGGTTGCCAAAATATGGCTCCTAGCTGACCGAGTTCGGCTAGAAACTGGCTGAAACTCAGTTGCGTGAAAAGGGGCTCAGCCATACACAGACTGTCTCTCTGAAAGGCAGGTTCTAAAAAGGCAGGTCCACAGACAGTTTATGAAACAGAACATCTTATTTTATTCTATCTCAGGGTAAGATCCAAGATCCGTTTTCCCCTGAGCAGACGGGAAGAGTTACAGGGGAGAGAAGTGTAGTTATTTGTGGGGTTTCTAAGAATCTGTGGTCTCTAGGTGCAAGGGTGCTATGGCCCTAGTGGGTGCCTTCGCCTTCAGCTAGAGCTGCAGCGTCTGTGTCTGCTGTTGTGATCCTCCAGCTGCTGGTCAGTCTCAGCTCTCAGAGAAACCGAGTTGAACTGGTGTCATCAGCTGACGTCAGCTCAGAAGGATGGCTGTGCAGTGTCTCGAGTATCCGCGCACCAGAGAAAGAGGCAAGAGTATGAAGAACATCACATTGTCATGAGAAATGGTTAAAACTTATTTTGTTTCAAGCTTTCTTATTGGCTGAGACCCAACCAAAAGAATAGTCTCAAGGATCAGTTTGGCTGACCTCAGATAACCAGGTGACTTTTTATCTCAATTGATTAATGATTGTTTTACTTTCCCTGAATTGCTTTCCCAGATGAAACAAGATATTTTATTAATTGCATAGACTTTACCTTTGATGGTCAGTAAATGGTTGAGGGAAAGTCTATTGCCTAGAACTATTTTAATGGATTAATGTGTGATGGTCCATTAGGCTTCTAACACTCATGTCGTTTTATTTCTTATCTGGGCCATATCAGGAATAAATTGCAGAACACACCGTTTACTTAGGCACTTCTAGCCAAGGTAGGATTTTGTACAAACCAGTGAAATCCGGTGCCTCAGACCCTTCTGATAAAGGAATGTAGCTTTACTTCAATCAAATTCAAGCAACCTGGAAGTTTGTATTTAAAAAAAGGCCAGCCGGCCCCATGTAAAGCCTAGGTCTGATTTATACACGATGAGCACAAGAGGGCATCTGATTTCACAGGAAGCGCAGCCCCATGGGTGCAAAATGAGAGGACACAAATATGTCGTTCACAGTAACCGTTTGTCACAAATTATGGTGAAGACTTCACCGGTCTTATAACAGAAGACTAATACTCTGGGCGGAGTTAAATCATGCAACAATTTGTACATAGCTCAAGGAGGAAATAATTTAACCATAGGTCCAGTTCAGACATGTAGATATGTTGGGGTTAATGATGATTATTGTTATATTGTACAAAATGTAAGATGTGATTCTTACCAAGGGCTACATTAGATTTATATGTCTGGCTATAACGTTCTTGTGATGACAAAGCCAAGAGTTGGAAAGACGGGAAATGGCTGCAAAAGTCTGGGAAAGGAAAATCAGGAAGTCGAAGGGTTTATAAGGAATAAGAGTTGAGAAAAGGGCAAAAAGATCACACCGTCAATTTAATTATGTGGCATTGAACTAACACACACACAAAAGAATATATATTAGGCAACCAAAGAAATAAGGAAAGAAAAGAAAGAAAATAAGAACACATGAGATTGCTACTGTAATTACAGGTTTTAATTCAAAGGTCTGGCTCAGAACGAAGTTATCTCCACCTCATAGGATGTTCTTGATCAAGCCATAGCTGAGACACCTGTCGACTTCTGGACTGGAACTATTTTGAGGCACTTTAACACATTTTACCCTCAGAACTAGAGCTCCAGGTGGGACGGATATAGAGGTCATAAGAGCTGTAGCACATTTATACGGGGGATTATGGGTCCATGAAAAATATGCTCTGGAGTTGAAGAAACCATTAAAGTAACAAAAATGATCACTTCCAGGGACTCCAATTTGCCTTTTTATATATAGCTAATCTCTAGGTTGTAAATCAGGTAGGAATGTGTTTAGTGGTGTCACTTTTAGGATGGTAGCTTCTACCTGTTGGGCATAAGGCTGTGCATGTGGCAATCGTTTCTCATGATACCTAACAGAATCAAAGTAAGGCAAGCTTGGTTCTGCCACTGCTGTAAGAAAAAAGCCAATTCACTATACACAGTACTGAAATTCCTTTTCCTCTCCTTTTCATTTGGTAGCAGGGACTTATTTTTTTAAAAGCTTGCCTTCACTATAAATTTCGTTTCAGATGACCAAGGTAATAACTTAATAGCTGTTTCACTACCACATGCCATGTTGATCCCGATTCTTGCATAACTGGATTTTCGGTGCCTCAGCTTCCACCGGACCAGAGAACCAACCCCGGATTCCTTCCATTTTCTTAACTGTTGCTTTGTTGCCTGTTGTCTGCTCCCAGTTCCAACCTCTCTAACAATTACAGTCCATGACTGCAAACGCCTGACTCTGACTAACATAATCCCTAAAGGAACGCACTGGGGAGTTCACAGAAATCACAGGAAACAAGAGAGCACTGTTCTCGAAATGAGCAGAAAGAAAAGGCAGCCAGAAATGCTGAAAAAATCTATAAATAAAAAACTGATGAATGCCATGGCCGTGGCTTCAGGATGATGCCCACAGTGTGACTAATACCATCACCACCTCTGCTAGATGCCGGCCACTGCGGCTACCACCACTACTACTGTACAACACGAGTGGGCACAGAAGAAGTGGCCTTCTGTTCCTGTATCTGTGCGGCGCTCCATTTAAACTCCAGTTGAGGATGGGAACTCAGAGTGGCTGAGCACTGATTGTGCGTTCGTGTTCGGGGTGGCAGGAATCTGGGTCTGCTGGGGGAACAAAAGACTTTCCCACAGTACCAGAGGAACTTCGGATCCCTGCAGGAAAATGACATATTTTCACTGCAACCTGCTACAGAATTTCCTGCCAGAGTTTATGCTAGATAAGTAAATAGGTACATGCAGGCATACACACATTCTCACGTGCATACAAGCAAAGATTTTTTCAAGGTTTCAGGTATATACTCTCCCTTTATTTACCTGGCTTAAATCTTTCATGCTCCTTGTCTCTTTCATATGTTTGCTATGACATACAGTCCTAACAACATGGTAAGGTCCAGGAGGGAAGAAAATCTATCTTACGAATCTAGCCTCTACACTCCAAATGAAAGTTGTTGTACATAATACACCACTGATAAGTAACTACTGATTTATCGATTCTTTCTGTCAATTTCCCCTTAGGCACTAATTGATTCATGAGCGAAAACAAAGGCTGGGATGTCAGAAGTAACCCGCAGCTATGAAGATAACTGTGGATATCAAGCCATGGACAAGTTCAGAAAGTGTGGGATTGAATCAAATAGGTATGGAAAGGACTTGTGGGTTGTTGTGTCTTTGA
Source organism: Carollia perspicillata (assembly GCA_004027735.1). Taxonomy (NCBI): domain Eukaryota; kingdom Metazoa; phylum Chordata; class Mammalia; order Chiroptera; family Phyllostomidae; genus Carollia; species Carollia perspicillata. The sequence continues at coordinate 4,003 of PVKM010007922.1, read as the reverse complement.
AATCCAAACAGAGCACGTGGAAATGACAATTGTTAAAGACTTAGAATCGAACTTACATGACTGATTTTTTAAAAGCACACTCAATGCAACTACAAAATCTACTCGTTAAAATGCCACATTTAACTATCTTAACATGCAGATGCCATTTTATCCCAGGCTAAAACTAGATGCATCTGCTGTTAGATATTTATAAGTTTATAATGTAAATCTAGACATCTGAAGTAGCAAAATAACCTTGTAAAATATGTTGCACCAGCCTACTTCATGGCCTCAATTTTTTGCATGTGCCATTTTGCACTAATTATTACTGGCCAACAAAATTATACAGATTACACGGACCCCAAATGCTAAATCGGACCTACACAGCTAGTCCAAAACAATGGCAAGTTAATTCAGTAGCTGCTCCACTTGGGTTTTTCAAGCAAATTCTGAGGGGGCAAATTCTCACAAAGAAATAAGCTGAACTCTTTCAAAGCCCAAGAACATTTCTTAATTAAAATGTCATTGCTGAAAAATTCAATTATGCTTTAATGTTTACTCAGCTGGTATTGACATATAGAGATGTATTCCGACATGATGGCAGTGTTGAATGGTCTGGAATTTTAATATGCAGGACTTATTAGTGATTATGGAAAACAACTACAAGGCAGATCCGCAAAGGGCTAAGTAACCTTGGTTATGGGTAAAAGTCTTAAGTGAGAAACACAAAGATAAAGATAATAACTTAGATCCTTATCTTATTAACCCAAAAGAAAAAAAATAAGTACCTTGACAGGAAGGCATAAAAGTAAGCATGCAAATATTCATACCTTTCAAAACAAATTTGTATATGCATGCAAAGAAGTTCAAATCCAAAGCTGTGTGGAGTTGAAGGTGGTATTGGAGAGAAGAGCGAGGTTGTGCAACCTCGTGCCTTTAGGGAGAACATGGTGGGGTTATCCACAAGGGAAGCATGTCATGGAGAACAGACGTGGGAATGCTGTCACGGTCAGTTGGGATGGAGGAGATCAGGACCAGATATTCCTATGCCGTTCCTTATCCCTATACTAGGTCTCTGGAGGATAGATGCACAGAAGAGTCTCCGAGGACATGGGACGGCACCTATTACCAGACAGCATTTTGTGCTAACGTCAGTAGAGACCTCTTACCCCAAGAAGCTGGAAGGAACCCATTTAGCCACAAGGCTCTCCTACTCTCAGTACTGCCCGTTCCAGTCCAAAGGGAGATGTAAGTGGCTCTTGTCATTGTCCCTTTTATGCAGACCAGCACCTGGATATCGGTGCTTTGGGTCTCTGCACACTGTGAAAAGAAACAGGCAAAAGAAAGCAGAGAGAGACTTCCACTCAGACTTGAAGCAGATGCGGCCTTCTGCTCTGATCCTTCCCAATGTACCTTTACATGTTTCCACTGAGCCTTCTTAAAATTGGAGAAGCGGTATGATCTACGTCACTAGTTCTTAAGTTGGGCTGTACATTGAGATAACATGGACAGATTTAAAAACTACTGACGCCTAGGCCCCACATCAGGTATTTTGATATAGTTCATCTGGGTTTATGGCCTGGGCATCAGTTTAAAACTCTCCAGATATTCTAATAGCCAGCCAAGTGTGAGCACAACTGACTTAGACTAGGGGTAACAAAGTGGCTTCAGAGAATAGAGTGGTCCGTGACAGCACACGGACCCTGAAAAGGTCCTCAAGAGGCAGACAAACAAAAATAATCTGGTAAATGACGGCAAACTATTTGAAAGAGTTTCGTTATTTCTTGGCTGAACGGCAATCCACTTCCTACTAATCTGATTACCTAGTCTATGTTTCTTTAACTCTGATTTGAAGTTGGCAATGGATGATTCCACCCCAATCAGATTTCTCCAAATGCACGCAGTTTAGCTTTTTGGCCTATTTGCTTTTATTCAAAGATACAAGTACTCGGAATAATGTATTGTCATCCTTCTCTTCAACCAAATTGGGGCTTGGTTAATATAAATAACAAGAGAAGCGTCCATCTCTTGAAAGAGTATCTTTAACCATTTCTGTAGGCCATCAAGTTAATCAGAACAAAAAAAATAACTGTTACTAGCATATTAAACAGGAGCTGGGTTTTCTGATCAAGAAACTCCTACAAAATTAGAAAGCGTGACGAGAGGAAGGAGCTCTACACACGTTAACGTCCTTGGGTGGCAGGGAACACAACTCGAGTCAAATGGGCCCAAACAACAAAGGAGATGTATTAGGTTATGTAAAATAAAAAGTCCAGAGGCAGGGGAGTTTGTGGCTGCAGTTCATTCCGGAGCTCCGACTGTGTTTCTCTGCCATCCTCTGAGGTGTGCCTTCTTCATACTGGCCATAGCCTCAGGCGAGCTCCCCTATGGCAGCAAAATGGCAACCAGCTGCTATAGGACCTGGTACACAGATCTCTTTGCAGTCCTTTCCATTCGCAACAGGAAGAAATCTTATTTTCTGATTGTGTTCTTGCAAAAGTTGGGAAAGAAACGATATTTTTACTTCAAATGCCAGCAAACAGCTCCTAGAAGTTATTCTCCCAAATTGGACCATATGTTCACCTCTAAATCCATCACCATGGATGAGGGGATGAAATCAACAGGATGGTTTGAGGAAGTCAAGGCCACTCCTGAATCTGGAGGTGAGACTAGCCTTTCTAGAATCACATGAGTCCCCAAGGTGTCAAAAATCATAAATAGAGGGAAATTATTCCACAGCAAATTAAGTCCTCGTTTTGACTTCTTAAAATATACATATGGAAAAGAAAAGATATATACATAGAGAGAGAGGGAGGAGTGGGAATAGGTAACAAACGCATGTACGACAGAAGCTTGTAACAGGAAACTCATGAGGGGACCATTGTAGCTAGGTTCCAGTTTAATTTCCGCCAACTAGATTTGTGTCCTTGCTTGAACAAGTCAGCTACCTTGTTAACGTGAGTGTGTTTGACAAAACCATCTCATTTCTAAGATCCCGTTCAAACCTCCAGTCCCTTCCTTAAGGTTTTATCTCTAAAACACACTGCACTCGAGCTGTTGGTTTTCAGTCCTTTGTCTTAAGAAACATTTAAAGGAATAGATCTGACTTAGGGTCTTGGGAAAAATTGTCAAAAGGAATTAAAGAATGCCTCTACTTTTCTTTGCGAACATAGGTACCTCTGTTCTCTTTAGCGTCTCCCAGCGGATCCAGCTCCTTCTTTCCCTTCTCCTGCTTCCCTGGGTGACTGATAAATCAGAGCAATTGCTCTGACCTGCGTAAGAGAGGATTTTCCTGTATTTGTTTTTAAGACTTCCTAGAATGATTCACTTTGCTACCACAATTCCCTTGCGCCCCCAAAATGTTATGTGGCACTGCTAAGGTAAATTTATTGAGTCTCTCAATTTTAATTAGTTTTTTCTCATATTTTCTCTGAAAAGTTAATCCCCTCTTAATGAAATTGTAAAATATAAGCAAATCTTACATGACACTTTTATCACCTGCTCATCTGAGATCAAAAGTCTAACTGTATTGCCTTCTAAGATTATACCAAATTTTAAGTGCATATTAAAATGGTAATTTTTATCTCAGATCAATGGTTGAGCTTTAATTCATTTGAGCAAAATAAAACAATGCAGATAATGGTGTAGTGCTGTATTTCAACATGTTTTATAGTACTAAGATATTATTATAGTGATTTTATCAGTGTTTGAAGTAGAGCAGGAAGTGAATTCTTAACTCGAAAATGCAATGCATAGGACTAAACTTCCCATCAGAAAAGAATCTGCCAAATTACTTCTCTGCAATGAAAAGGGAGATGCTTTCATATCACAACCAGGTTTTATGATGATGTAAAATAATACCTGCTTTTACATTCTGAGGATTGTAAAAATCTAATGCACGTGTGAGTTTGCCAGTTTAATATTGTTATTCCTTTCCTTCAGCGATAAAGAAAATACTTGTACTCTAATCTCTCTTCCAAATTTTCGAACCGTATCTCTTACGTTGAAGACCGGAGATGGCATT
>PVKM010007921.1:0-40243 GCA_004027735.1 Carollia perspicillata | reverse complement strand
TATTCTTCACTTTAAAAATCAAGATATGAGTCCTGGCTAGTGTAGCTCAGCGGATCGAGTGCTGGCCTGTGAACCAAAGGGTTGTGGGTCCAATTCCTAGTCAGGGCACATGCCTGAGTTGTGGGCCAGGACCCCTGTAGGAGGTGTGCAAGAGGCAACCACACTTTGATGTTTCTCTCCCTCTTTCTCCTTCCTTCTCCTCTCTATAAAAACAAATAAATAAAATCTTTAAAAAAATCAAGATATAGTATGCATTACTAGATTGGAGTAAGTAACTTACCTTTTCTTCTGACTGCAATTTGGATTTTCACATTGTATGCTCTATGTTTGATTAAAATTATTTATAATTGTGTATGATCTCTCATGTGTAGAATAGATAAGAGACAGTTTTTTTTCTGAAGCTTAAAGTTATAGCTTCTGACCAGAAAAAGTGACCAAGTAAGTAAATGACTCTATCTGCTGTGGCATTTTGCAAATGCACATAACATTCATCTTCTGTTAATCCCTGTTGGCACTTGTAGCATTCTGTGAGATGTTATGAGGTCAAAATAAAATTAATACTGCCCAAAAATAATGATGAGAAAATGTCTGAAGGGATATTTGAAAATATTTTTTTCCTCTATAGCATGAGAAAAAACATACAATGTAATAAGACTACCTTTTATTTTTACCTTTAAAAAAATAAATGCAAACATGCATAACATTACTGACATAAGAGAAATACATATACTGGAGTGTTTATGTTTACTCATTGTTACTATTTTCTGTTAATTTTAGATGTTTATGGCTGTGGCTGTAAACTACACAAAACATATTACTCCTGGAAATCATTATGAATATGTTCATTTATGTAGACAAAGTTTATATTTTGAACACCTAGTATTTTTAAATAAGATTTTAAAAAATATTTTATTTACTTTTACAGAGAAGGGAAGGGAAGGAGAAAGAGAGGGAGAGCAACATCAGTGTGTGTCTGCCTTTCGCACTCCCCCAACTGGGGACCTAGCCTGCAACCCAGGCATGTGCCCTGACTGGGAATTGAACCGATGACCTCTTGGTTTGCAGGCTAGCACTCAATTCACTGAGCCACACCAGACAGGGCTGATCACCTAATATTTTAAGTATCTGTGTTTTATGATGATTGCACGGTATGATATGCTTTGATAGCAAACTATGCTATTAGATATTAAAGGAACCCTTCCTGCTTAGTGACTGTATAGTTGCTTCCTAGAAGCAGTAGGCATGGTTAAGAATGTAAAGACAATTAATAACATGGATAGTGGAACCAGTTATTTTATTTGGGGTGTTTTTTAAAACTCTGTTTTGAACCTTGGCTGGTGTGGCTGAGTTGGTTAGGCTTTGTCCTACTAAGCAGAAGGTCACTGATAAGATTCCAGGTCAGGGCACATGCCTAGGTTGCGGGTTTGGTTCCCTGTCAGGGCATTTGTACAAGAAGAAACTAATTGATGTTTCTCTTTTACACTGACGTTTGCCTCCCTCCCTTTATCCCTCCCTTCCTCCTTCTCTCTAAAAAAAAAAACAAAAAACCACACAACACTCTGTTTTAACAAGTGGCCTGCCAAAGCAGACAACTGACAAGACAGAACCTGTTCTAGGGAATTTGTAAACTAATGATAAAAAAATCAGTAGTGCTTCAGTAATCCAAGTTTTTGGTGAATTTACATATTGTTTTTGTTGTTTTAATAATTGAGTAATCTACAGCTTATTATCTGAATGTTCCTAAGGGTATTTTTCTTTACAATTAAAAAGACCAGTTTGCCAAAATGGGCAGTATTTGAGCTAATTGCGTTCTTTGCCAGCTACCAAATGAATAGTACATCTGGATGCCTGCAGCCAATTCAGATTTGCTGCTAGCAAATCAGTCTACAATTGGGAATTCAGGTTTTATGTATCAAGAACCAAAAAAAAAAAAAAGTGGAAAAACAATCTGCCATACCTTTAGCTTTTAAAAAATGTATGTGAATGCAACTATACAGGTATTTTGAAAATATCAGGTGAAATTTTGTTTTTTTTTATCTTTTAGGCATCAGAGAGATGCATCAATTTCATCTAACTACCTGAAATTTATCATGGGCTTTATTATACTTATTCCTTCAAAATATACATATGTACTACAAGTTTCAGGTTTGCTTTATGCCAGAGAAGTGTCAGCTAATTAAGACACACCTTGTTTTAATGTGTTTTGCTTTATTGCACTTCACAGATGTTGCATGTTTGTTTGTGTTTGTTTTTTTACAAGTTGAAGGCAAAACTCTTCACTAGCAAAAGGATGAAGACTTGCTTCCTTGTGAGTTTCACTTTATTGTGGTGGTCTGGAAATGAAGCCACAATATCTTCTAGATATTTCCATATGTATCATGTAAAAGGTTAAATGTAAAGATTTGCAATCCTGTGGTGTTTTAATATTCTATCTTTTATTATTGTTGTTGTTGTTGTTTAGGAGCAGTGCGAATGCTATACGAAATTAAGTTTAACATACATAGTATTTATTTTTTAAATTATTTACTTTGGAGATTGGAAAGGACCTTAAAGATCATTGGACATCAGAACATTCTTTAAACCAGTTTGTAACATTTCTCAAAGTGATTGTTTGGTTTCCAAGTAAACACATCCTCATTCTACCCAGGAATTTATAAGCTCCAAGGGTAGCAAAGTTTTTCTTTGCACCAAGATGAAATGTGGTAACTTTTACCCAACAGTCCCTATTTCTTCTTTTAGGAGTTTACTAAGATAATTTAATATCTTTTGTGGGCTTCTCTTTTTCAAATTAAACATTGCTAGTTCTTTTACCTATTCTTCATTTAAAATGGTTTCAAGTCCTCTCATCAGTGCTTTCATGTAAATAAATTTTTAAGTTGTGGCTCACAGAACTGAACGTCATACTCAGGTGTGGTCTGAGCAAGATTATTTGTTCACATAATAGTATAACTATCTGATATATAATCAGAGACATACTCATATATTAATATATCCAAGTTACTTCTTTAACATACTATGCCTGTGTTAATGTCACTGAAATTGTAATCCTCTTTTTGAAGGCTGATTCATTTTGTATTCATTTTAAACAGAAATGTCGACGTATTTTTCTTTCTTTTTGCTTTTTAAAATATGTATTGTTGCTATGCCAAGTTTTTCCCATGCTGCACTTGTATAGTTGTCTTTTGAATCCAAATCCAGGATCTTACACTTATCACTATAACAGTTCATCTTGTTAGATTTTACCTGTCATTTGCCAAACTTGTGATAATCCATAGAGATCCTGATGTTTTCACTGAAAGCAGTTTCTCCTTTACCCAGATTTGTGACATCTACAAATTTGCTAGACATTCCATTCATATTTTCAGAGAATTCATTGTTTAAGTTATTAAACAGACTAGAGACCAGAGAGCTTTCTCATGTTGTTGGAGATCTTCGTTTAGGTTAACATTATTCCATTTTAGGTATTCTGTTAAATTACATCCTTTGCTTTAGTTATTCAAGTAGTTACATATTTTCTTAACTTTAGTGTCATCTAGCTCACATTTCTCTATCCTGTTCAAATTTGGCAAAAATAGGATATTAAGAGACACTGTTTTGGGGTATATCCTTGGTCTTTCAATTATTGATCTTTACATAAGAGAAAATGAAAGTTAAAATGAAGTTTTTTCCCCCAAATTTTGTTGAGCAAGCACTATTTCTTTTTTCTGTTGGCTGCTTTAAAACATGGTTCTTAAAGCATCAAGGTGGTGTTTCACTTGTTATTTCATTGCTTCGTGAAATCAAATCAGCTGTATTTATTGACTGCTTACTCTATTCACAGTTCTGGGATAGGCAGTAGGAAACCAAAAAATAATCATATGATCCGCTTTACTGAAACACATTGTATTTTCATGGTCACAAATTACACTACTCCAGTGTTACCTAGTCACCTCATACAATTCTGTGGCCCGATCACAAGGGAGACTTTTTATGAGAGATAATGAATGGCACATTGTGAACACATCCTAACTGCAAAAAACAAAACCAAATCCCAAACTCTAATGTAGTTCTTTTAAATTTTCTTTTTAGGCATGAAAGAAATGTATTTTACCTTAATGCCTATACACACACACACACACACATACACATGTATATATTTGTATGTATGTATATGTATATAATATGTGTGTATATAATGCCAAAACAAATATTTCACATTATAATATTTACCCTCATTGCCAGGTCTTCTAAACTTATTTATTTATTAAACTTGTTTATGTAAAATTTTCATTTGGTGGTCACAAAATTGCTTTTCTGATCCACTAATAGTATGTGACTATTTTAAGGTGGAATTTCTGATGATGGTAGTAGGCCTGCCACATCATCCTTATTCTTGAGGTAGGGAGGCATTTACCCAAAGGTAGCAGAGATGTATTCTCAGTCTAAGCACAGTGAGGATTTACAGCCCTCCATATTGTCTAGGCCACCATCTCCTCTGTGTGATCTACGTTATGGTTCTTTGTAGATTAGGGCAGTCCAAGGAGAACATTTGTTTAGTCTCCTTTGGGCAAGAATGCATCTGACCATTTATAAAGTGCCTGCCGAGCCCTGTTTAGGGTATTTGACAAATTTTGTTAATTTGGCCTTCAAAAAGAAGTGAGGATCAGAGACTATAGTAATCTGCCCAAGGTCATTAGATTCCTTTACCTAGGAAACCTGGATTTAGGCCCAGGCTCTCTGATTTCAAAGCCCATGCTGCATTATCTTCCACTTTAAAATCTGACGTGCTTTTAAGCATTTGAAGTGCACCTTTCTTCCGCCCAATTCATAAAAAACTCCAATTGCCTTTTTAGCAAGACTTTTCCTTTGGAATACAGATTATTTTATTCCAAGTCTCTTCTGTATTCCTTATTTGAGACTAAGATTTGTATAGTGGTTCATAGCACAGAAACCCTGGAATGTCTGGAGCCAGATATCCCGGGCTTGTATGTGGCCCTTCTACTTTGTCGGCTGTGTAAACTTAGGCAAGTTTTGTAGCCTCTCAGTGCTCAAATTTTTTCATCTGTAAAAAGAAGGTAGTAGTAGTTACCTCATAGATTTTGTGTGAGCATTAAAATGAGTGAATAAGGTAAAGCACTTAGATGGTATGCCTTATATAGAGTGCTATACAGTATAAGTGGTAGGTATTATAAATGCCCTATGTGCTTACCAACAGGATTTATTCTGTTTCAAACAGCTAGCTGACTCTGTGGTTTGCTCTGTGAGATACTGGAAGGCCTGGCTGGAAGAAAGCTGTCTCTTGTAATGCAGGTCATGGTGTTCCTTCCTATTTGGGTCTGAAATTCTAGCTGTTAGAGTCACTAATAGGAAATACAGTGTGGAGAAGGGGGCACTATCTCTAGAAGAACTAAGAATGCAGCAACTAAGGTTAGCAGGAAACCACTCTCTTGTTCTTTGACATTAAACCATTCTTAGATAACCATCTATGTGATTCAAGTGGGGGCTGGTATAACATGGAGAGCCTGAGCAGTAGGAGTTTGGCTCCCAGCCTCTGGCACTGCTTCAACCACAGGGCTCTTTGCCTCTTCCCCTTCTATATTTCTAGAGGCAAAATTGGCAATCCTTCTCCCCCTAATCAAAGTTAATGACCAAATAGTCAGTTTGACCCATATAATTGAGAGTTGATTATATTATTCCCATTTTAAATATGAGAAAGCTCAAAAAGTGTAAATCATTTGCCTTATATCAGAGTTTCTCAACATGGGCATTATGGACATAGGCCAGATAACTCTTTGTTTTAGGGGGCTATCCTGTGTGTTATAGGGTGTTTAACAGCACCCTTAGTCTCTCCCCTGTAGCTACTTATTGCACTCACCAGCTAAAATAGCCAAAAATGTCTGTAGACATTGCCAAATGTCAGGGCTTAGGGATGGGAGGTGGGGTATAAAATTACCTCCTGTTGAGTACCACTGCCTTAGATCATAAGCTTGTAAGGTGGGGAGCTGGGGATTCGAACTGAAGTCTACCTGCTTTAGAATCCCATGACTTTCAACATTCTGTGAAACTGTCCCTATAGAATGTGATATAAGTAAGCTCTGAATGAGAAGCAGAATAAAAGGGTGAATGCTATGGAAATTCAGGTCTGGATGCCAAACTCTACCTAGCTCACAATTACTGGAAAACTTATCATAGATGGCTTCTTAGAACCTCACACTGCTAAGTGAAATATAACAAGTGTGAGGGCTTGAGGTTCTTTCTGAGGTGAGTGAAAAGACCTTTCAGAGTGGGTATACAAATGTGCAGGTGACAGAAAAAGAGCTTCAGGACATTAGGCCCTTTCACATTTGCTCCAACTTCCCAAAGCATTTGAAATAATTCTGCAGAGTTCTGACGTGGACCAAGATACCTGGATACACCCAGCCTACTCTATGTTTCCTCACCAAAGGGACAGTACTGGAGGAACTGAGCAGACATCTTAAAATTTATTAGAAAATATGAGGGATCTGAGATTTTCCAGTTAATATGCTTAGTTTCCAGAGATAGTTATATTCTAAACCCCCTTTTGGTCCTTGAGGAATACTAAAACTAAAACTAAAACAAAAACAAGGCACATTTTGGAGCCTGGAACTCTGCATCTAGGCATCTTCCACATGATTTACTGCTCACAGTGCAGGATACAAATAATGGCCATGCCAGCATGTGAAAGCTTAAAATACATTCTAATGAATATCACATTGTGAGCATTGCCAAGGCAGAATAAAATGCAATCAGGATTTAAATGTGGCTAAAATAATAGCTCCTTGGATTCAAGCACACTGATTAATGCCAGAGACACTTATGAAATGCAGTTGTCTGGTCATCAGTGTTATTTTTCTTGTGGAATGCTTTGTACTGAAAGCAATAAAGGAGGACTAATAAACTAAGAAGAGAACATCTTAGTCTATAAAATTAACATGGCTCAGGTGAAGTGCTTTAGTTACATATGATTTATGTTCCAAGATTGACAGGTTATCAGCATAACTTATTTTAAAATATGCATATTCCAAATATTTCTGAAATATTCACATTTCACAGCAGATTCTCTTTTCTCATGTCTGCGTATAAATGTAAATTTTGTGCTTACTTGGATACTCAGCTTTTTTTTTAATTTGAGGAGCCAAAATCTACTTTAAAGATGTCACTCATATCATCTGAAGAGGAAAATTTGCCTAAACTTAAAAAGAACATTGAAACATCTTGTAAGCATTTCTGACCTCAATTTCATAATCTAAGATGGTAATTAAATAAACCCATGTCTACAAGGACTGACATGCTTAAAAGATTGGGTCACGAGAGTTAGTGATAAGAGTGCATGATAAATGCTCTCTGTTACTATATCCTGTCTGAAACACAAAACAATAGTGAACACAACATCAAGCCTGCTATGTGCATCCCTCCTGTCTCATATACACCCTCTCTTTCTTGTGAGGTTAGAGTTGTTAGGGAGCAAGCAGAGACTTGTTTGTACTCATAAAAACAACTAATGGAATGACCACCCATTGCTAAGAAGGAATTGAAATTGATAGAACTGTTCACTGCTGCTCTTTTCAAATAACACCTTCATGTAACTGATGTAGTAAGAAAAATTGCTGGTCATGATGAAATTTCAGCATAGCAATGTGTGGCATTAACTGTATCTCTACTAACCAACCATATCCCCATTATTACCATTGTGTAGCACAGAGAGGAAGAGCTTAGGAATGAACAGGTAGATGCTAACCCTGGCTTTATATCTGTTTACACTTTTACTCTGCTTCCATCATTGTAATGTAAGGTATGATAAAGACAAAAGGAAGAATGTAGCTAAACTGGATAAATGTAATATTGTAGGAACAAAACAATTGGTAGAACCTATTTATAAAATTATTATTTTTTAAAGATTCATTTATTTTTAGAGGGGGGAAGGGAAGGAGAAAAAGAGGGAGAAAAAGATCAATGTGTGGTTGCCTCTCGCACGCCCCTTACTGGTTACTTGGCCTGTAACCCAGGCATGTGCCCTGACTGGGATCAAACCAATGACCCTTTGGTTCGCAGGGTCACACTCAATCCATTAAGCTATACTAGCCAGGGCTATTTATAAAATTATTAATGCAACTAATAGGTTTGGCTGGTTATAGTATAGTAGGAAGACTACTAGACCAAGAAACAACAGACCTAGATTCTAGTCATGGTTCTGTCACTAATTAGCTATGTGATTGTAAATAGTTCATTTAGTCTTTTTCTGACTCAGCTTCTTCATCTTTAAAATGAAGCATCATGCCCTTGCCTGGTGTGACTCAGTGCATTTAGCATTGGCCTGTGAACCAAAAGGTCAAATGGTTCGATTCCCAGTCAGGGCACATGCCTGGGTTGATGGCCAGGTCCCCAGTAGGGGGTGTGCAAGAGGCAGCAGACAGATATATTTCTCACACATTGATGTTTCCCTCCCTCCCATCTCATTCTCCCTCCATTCCTCCTCTCTAAAAATAAATAAACAAAATCTTAAAAATTTTTTAGAATGAAGCATTGAATCCAGATGATCTAGGTCCAAGTTTCCTTCCCCTCACACATCTTACATTTCATGTAGGAAGACCAGGTCTTGGTATTCCAGCTATGTACCACTCTGTTACCATTCATTGTGAAATTACTACTAGACTTGAAATGAATTTTTAAGAATAAGCCCCATATATGTGACATATAAACTATTTCAGCATGATGCTCACTGGTAAAAAGCAAAGCATAGCTCTTCTGGAAACATGATACATTGAACTAGTGCACATGCTCTTTTTTCACTTGTTAAATGAGCCAAAGGTGGCCTCTGTATATTGGCCCCTAGGCTGTTTATTCCTACACAGCAGGCTGAGATCCCTTAGCCCAAATGCCCTCTGGCACCAAATTCAACTTTTTATTCATCCAGTTGTTTTAAACATACCCCAAATAAACAGAGTTTTAGCCATTTAGAGTCTGCCTACTTTGGATACCCTGTAGAACTGCAAGACATCCGTATGCTGTGGATAAGATAAAGCCTGTGGCTATGAAGACTCCCAGTCACTGCTGCCCTTCAGAGCTCTGACCCCGAGACTCCCTTCAGTGCTGCTATGATTCCTCCTCCTTCTGAAGTTCCCTTGCCCTCATCCCCTTCTGGGTGGTAGCCAGTGTACCAGTACCAAAGCCTCTTAGCAGTATTTGGCTATGAGGGACTTCCTGACATGAATGCAAACCTGTCAATATGTCACCCAAATAAAGCTTGCATGTGCAACTGCCATATATGAGAATTATAAATACCTGACGGATGAAATTTCTGAATAAATAATGTTCCAAAGAAGAAGCCGTTACTGAGATTATAAAGTAAAACTTGTAGAATGCAGAAAGACAATACTAAGAAGGATATTTATAGCCTAAAATGAATATATTTGAAAAGAAAAATTGGAAATTGAGGCAAGCATTACTATTGGGTTGGCCAAAAAGTTTGGGTTTCTTTCTGTAACATGGCTGTAGTAGTGCTTAGTTGTCTTTAACTTCATTTGAAACAATTTTGTTATATTGTATTGTGACAGCTGTCATATCAGCATGCATTTAAAAAAATACAAAAATTGGTGAATTTTGTGTAGCCATCTTAATATTGAAGATGGAAGAATGCACACTATATTTTTGGTGTTTTATGCTTTAGTATTTCAAGAAAGGTAAAAACACAACTGAAATGCAAAGAAAGATTTGTGCAGTGTATGGAGAAGGTGCTGTGACTGATTGAATGTGTCAGAAGTGGTTTGCAAAGTTTCTTGGTGCTATTAACATTTTGGTCAAATGATTCTTTGCTGCGGGGCTGTCTTATGCATTGGAAGATGTTTAGCAGCATCCTGGCCTCTACCCACTAGAAGCCAATAGTGGGAGATAGCTGACATACTCAAAATATTCAAATCAGTAAAATTATTGGTGAAAATGAAAAGTGTGTCTTTTATTTTATGGAAAAGACTAAACGGAATTTTTGGCCAACTCAATAGAAATGAGCACAGAAAGCTCTAGTGTATTCACTTGATTCCTGGTTCTAGCTACGTCTGAAGGCAGATGCATCCCTGGATCTCCTAATAAATTCTTTTTCTTTTTCTGTTTTGAAAGGTGATCCCTGACTGGTGTGGCTCAGTTGGTTGGGCATCATCCCTCAAACTATAAGGTTGCCAGTTCAATTCCCAGTTTGGGCACGTTCCTGGGTTGTGGGTGTGCTTATGAGAGGCGACTGATGGATGTTTCTCTTTCGCATTAATGTTTCTCGCCTGCCCTTCCCCTCTCTCTACAATGAAAAAAAAAATAAGTGAGTATTTAAATTGACATTTCACATAAGAAGTCATTCAAATAACCAATAAAAATATGTAAATGTGCTCTTCATTAATAATTAAGAAAATGAAAATTAAAGGCACCATGAGATTTTACAACGGAAGGGCTAAAATGAAAATGATGGAAAATATCCAATATTAGCAAGAATGCGGAACAACTAAGTACTGTGTTGATTGTGCTTGAATTGGTACAAGCTCTTTGGAAAATAGTTTGGCAGTGTACATGAAATTTGTTCATACTTATATAACTCAAGATTTTCACTTTTAGATAAATACCCTAAGGAAATATGTCTGTGTACATTTTCATCAAGAAATATATATAAGAATTTTCATAACAGCATTATTCAGAATATCCGTAAACTTGAAAGAATGCCCATCAAAAGTAGAATTGATAAAGATATTGTGCTTTATTCACATGATGAATACTATATAGTAATGAAAATGAATGAATTGTAGCTACATGTAGCCAGTCACATGGGAAAATCTTAAAAATATATGGGTGAGTGAAACATACCAGGCACAAAGGATAAATAGTATATTGTTAGAGTCAATTTATAAAATATATCAAAGTATGGAAATCAAACTCTTGATGGTTAGAAATTGAGAGTGTTTAAATTCTGAGAAAAATGGAGAGGTAGTGATTAGGAAGGAGTAGGATTTGAAGACGTTTTGGGATAGTGATCTGGATTGGGTAGGAGTTAGAGGTTCACTTTGTGAAAATTTGTTTTCTCAAAATTCACTTGAGTTTTTCTCAAAATTCATTTCTGTTTTGTTCACTCTTGTTTTGTTCACATTAAAAATACATAAAAATAGAGCAATTCAATGTCTGACTGTATATCTAAAAGAATTGAAAACAGTATCAAAGACGTATTTCTACACCCATGTTCATAGCGGCATTCTCTGCAATAGCTAAAAGGCGGAAGCGACCCAAATGACAGTTGATGGGAGAAAGAATAAACAAAGTGTGATCTATACATACAATGGGATATTATTCAGCTCTAAAAAGAGAGTAAATTCTGCTGCGTGCTACCACATGGATGAACCTTGAGTGTCGGGAACCTGGCCAAGGATTAGGGAAAGAAAGCCAAGGTATTATCCAGCCTAATCACCATCAGCCCAGGTTCCCGACACTTGAGGACACTATCCTTAGTGAAATAGGCCAATAACAAATACTGTGTGATTCCACCTAGAGTAGACAAACTACCAGAAAATTTTTTAAAAATGATGATTTCCAGGAGCTGGGGGAAGAGGGCTATGGGAGCTGTTGTTTAATGGGTGTCGAGCTTTAGTTTACCAAGATGAAAAATTTCTGGAGATTGGTTGCACAATGTGAATATACTTAACATCTCTAAACTGTATACATCAATGTGGTTAAGACAGCAAATTTTATGTTATGCGTATTTTACCACAATTATAACTTGTACAAATAAAAAACCAAATTTTAAAATGGCATTAATGGTCCTGATGGGTGTGGCTCGGTGAACTGGGCATTGTTCTGTAGACCAAAAGGTTGCTGGTTCAATTCCCAGTCAGTGCACATGCCTGGGTTGTGGGTCAGGTGCCCAATTGAGGGCGTGTGAGAGGCAACCACACATTGATGTTTCTCTCCCTCTCTTCCCCCCTCCATTCTCCTCTCTCTAAAAAAATAAAGCCTCTTGCAAGCCTCTTACTGGGGACCTGGCCTGTAACCCAGGCATGTGCCCTGACTGGGAATTGAACAGGCGACCTTTTTGTTTGCAAAACAACACTCAATCCACTGACCCACAGCAGCCAGGGCAGTAATTAAAATCCTTAAAAAAATAAAGATACAATGGCATTAATGGAAAAGCTGGTGAAATCTAAAGTGTTTAGTTTATCTAATAGTAGTGTTCCCAAGTCCATTTTGTTGTCTTGATAATTTTATTGTGGCTATGTAAGATGTTATCAAGGTAAGTGAAGGCATTAAATATAACTATGTAGTATTTCTGCAACTTTTATGTAAGTCTAAAATTATTTCAAAATAGAAAATAAGAAATAAATGAAAATATATAGTTGGTAAATTTCCATGCTGAATTGTGGAAAAGTCCTGAACTTGCAAAGCTAGGTAGATTATCTTAACACTAAAACCTTTTCTCTATTTTGGTGTGTTTTTCTTACACAATAGGAAACAAGATCTCCAAACAAGATCTTCATTGGGAAACAATGCTCCCAAGATCCCCAGCAGTAGCATTCAACCAAAGTATCCCATTCCTACAAATGATCCAGAGGTTCTAGGATAGGAAGTGGAATTATTAAACAGACCACTTCATTTTCCCGAGCCCACATTTCTTTTGGCAATTTCAATATTCTTATCCAAAAAGCAGTATAGTGCTTGCTACTCCATTCTCATAAAAAATCAATAGAGAAATTGGTGTTGTAAGGAAATGTTCTAAATTTGATATGTTTTTTTCCCTTCCAATATTTTTAGCTTTCCTTCAGCACAAAGAACAGTTTGTGTTTTTCCCTGATATTGGTAGGACTTTGTGACCAAATTTACTGATGAACAGCTAAAAATTTTTTGTTGGGAGGAACAATTGAAAACAGATATACTCATGTCTTCAGCTAACGAAAATCATAAATAGAATCTTAATTTATTGTCAAATGATTGGATAGATTTACATTTATTAATTTTAAGTAAACATGTAATATCTACTACAACTATACTAGGTGTTTCTCAGCAAGAGCAAGAATAAAGAGCATGTATATCTTTACTCATATATTATGTAATATATATACATATGTATGTATACACACATGTGCTATATAGAGTGTTTGATTTCTTCTTCTAAAATGAGTAAGGGAATATCAGAAGGTATAGAAGACTTTTTGACAAATAATTACATTTACTTATGATAATTTCAATAAATGTAATTTAAGTCATAGCTCTTTCTCCTAGAAGTCTTTTTAGAGTTGACTTTGTAAAATAATGTGACAGTAATGTACTAAATCAGTTTTATTTCAGTTCATTTCAGATTTAAGTTAGTTATACCGGAGATGAATAAACATACTGTTAGCATTTTAACAATTATTTATTTAAATAAGTTATTAGATTTACTCTAAATGTATTCCGGTAACAGATTATCTTCATATAAATCTCGTTTTAGTTTACTCTAGTTTTGGCCAACCAGACTGTCTATTAACAGGTGTTCCCATACTTGGTAATTGGTCATTGAATTATGACTCTGAAACATTGCAAAATATAGGCTTGCTTTCAAATTGTCAAAGAAGTAGTAAACTATGCAGCTTTATTTTTAGCATCAAGTACAGTTTATTGGAGCAAAAATCTGACAATTTGTGATCTGTGTGTGGCATATATGGCAATATTATATTAGTCAAAATGATTAATATAAATATTCTATTCTTCAGTGATTAAAAGAAAAAAGCAGGTAATATTTGTTGTAATCATTTACTTTCTTGTCTGTTTCCCAGCAAAAATATAGAGCAATGTTATCCATCTTTGGGTTCTTGGCCCTCAAGGATAGTTTATGATGCATATTAATAGGGGTAGTAGTTAGTAGTAGCTGCAGCAGTAATGTTAAGAGTTGACATTTATTGAGTACTTACTGTATGACAGGCCCTGTTATAAGTGTTATACCATTATTAATGAATCTTACAGCAGACATAAGGTCTGTACCATTAATATTCTCATTTCACAGTTGAGGAAAGCAAGGGACAGAGAAATTAAATAATTCTTCTATGGATACACAGCTTTTAAATGAGAGTCAGGATTCAAACCCAGGCAGTCTGGTTCTAGAGCTTATGATCCTTCTATTTTATGCTTTTTGTTAAAGAAGTTTCCTACAATAATTTTGTAAAGCTCCATTAATTGCTTCTAGTGTGACTAGAATGTATCATATTACTTTAAAATTATTATTTGCCCTTTAAACTCATATTATTTATTTAACAATTACTGAATGCCTACTGTGGTATAGGAATTGTGCTAGGTAGAAGTCACAGTTGTCGTGAAATTTAAATTCTACTTAGGGAAACAAGCATTAAATATTTCTTTATTTCATACAGTATATAATTATAACTAGATATGGCTTATTCTTAAAGCTAACCAAATTATAAAAATGGCTGTGGATGCCTCAGTCAGTTACCCTCTCTTTCCTCTATGAGCTCCTCCAATACTCAGTAACACTCAAATGGTAGCTAGTATGCTTTGCCTTATATCGCAGCTGTTTAGACATTTGCTCTTTATCATTTTCTAAAGGTCAAGTTCATTGACAGCTGAGATTGCTGTTTGTGTATCTATGACCAGTAGACATAGTGTACACAGTAGGTCCTCAATATTTATTGATTGCTTAAATTAAATTAAGAAGAATTAAATCTGCTTGTGTTGTTAGAAGAATGAAAATGATGAGTGGAGATCATCATCGCCACACCCTTATTATATGAAACATTAAAGGGACTTATTTTAAAAAAAAGATCAAAACTATAAACAGTAAAATGACAAACTCACAGCTATCAATAACTTAACCTAAAAAAAAAAACGAAACTAGGCAAACAACTAGAACAGGAACAGAACCACAGAAATGGAGGTCACATGGAGGGTTATCAGTGGGGAGGGGAGGAGAATGGGGGGAAAGGTACAGGAAATAAGAAGCATAAATGGTAAGTATAAAATAGACAGGGGGAGGGTAAGAATAGTATAGGAAATAGAGAAACCAAAGAACTTATATGTACAACCCATGAACATGAACTAAGTGGGGAGAATGCTGGAGGGAATGGGGGTTCCAGGCAGAGGGGGATAAGCGGGAGAAAAATGGGACAACTGTAATACCATAATCAAGACAATTTTTGACTTACTGTCATATCAATTGCTTAAGTAGGTTCAATAGGCTCATATTGGGATCACCTCTTGTTATTGCTACCTGAATTACCTGAGTGTAATAAAAGCAGAATAGGCACTACATTAATGGATTGCCACCGATAGCCTTTGTTTTTACCATGAGAATCATTGCCAAAAGCACACAAAATCTTTAACAAAGAAATATTTCTTTTCGAAATAAAAGATTTCCTTGGTCTGTTATTTTGCTTGACAGAGTAAAGAGATGGGAAGTTTGGAAGCATTCACCCTTTATTTAAGCAAAAAAAAAAAAAAAAAAGAATACTGGAGGTTTAAGTTTGAAAAAAAAAAAGAACTACTTCATAGCAGCACACAGAGGTGATGTGTTGTGCCAGTGAAAGAACATCAAAGCAGATTTTGTGCTTTAAAATATAAAATGTATGTTTTAAAATTCACCATAAAAATATTTTATTTTGCCCTGGCTGGTGGGGTTCAGTGGATTGAGTGCTAGCCTGGAAACTGAAAGGTCGCTGGTTCAATTCCCGGTCAGGGCATATGCCTGGGTTGTGGGCCAGGTTCCCCAGTTGGGGCACATGGGAGGCGCCTGATCAATGTTTGTCTGGCACATTGGTGTTCCTCTCCCTTTCTTTCTCCCTTCCCTCCTCTCTAAAAATAAGTAAATGAAATCTTTTAAAAATGTTATATTTTGTTTTGATAATAAGACATACAGACAAGTATTGTACATCAGAAACAGAGATTGTTAATCATGACCATACACTTTTAAATGGTAGAACACTTATCTTTCATTTGGAACACAAATTCTGTTCTTTTCAATAATGGAGGCAAAATTATTCTATGAGCTAATTACTTATAATAAAAATCAAAAGGAGAAGCTGATTAGCTCTGTTAACAAAGAAGTTGGATATTTATTTATAAATCTGTAATGATGTATAATTTCTGAGAAATACTGAATTCAGATTTTTCCCCATTTCTAGCCAGAAGACCAGAAAATGGATAAAGAAACATGTCAAATTATTTCTATTACAGTAACTGCTAAACAGCATCTTGTTTGGTTACTGAAATCATCTCTTCTCTTTAAAATAGATGCATGACTGAATAAAATGCACTTTATTACTCATAAAGATATCTTTATTTAAAATGACTGCATTTTGGAAACTTAAAGGAATATAATACAGCTATAGGAAGATTTTAGAAGGTTCTTAGATAAAGTAATAAAATTGCTGTGATCTAGTAATCCCATTTCTGGGTATTCAAAAGAAGCTGAAATTGGGATCTTGAGATATTTGCACTCTCATATTCATTGCATCATTATTCACAATAGCTAAGAGTTTGAAACCACCTAAATATCCATCAATGGATGAAGACATAAAGAAACGTTAGTACATACATACAGTGAAATATTATTCAGCCTTAAAAAGGGAAGGAATCTTGCCATATCTTGCAACATGGATGAAGACTGAGAACATTACGTTCAGTGAAATAAGCCAATTGTAGAGGAACAAGTGCTGCATGACTCCATTATGTGAGACATCTTAAGTAGTCAAACTCCTCAGAGCAGAGGGTAAAATGGTGGTTGTTAGCAACTGGCAAGAGGAGGAAATGGGGAGTTTTTTTTAATGGGTATAAAGTGTCAGTCATACACAATGAAAAATTCTAGAGACACACTGTACAACATTGTACTTTCAGTTAATGCTATATGGTACACTAAAAACTTAAGGAGGTAGATCTCATGTTTTTTAACAACACCAACAATAATGATAGTAAATAAATGAGGCTTAAATGGATTAACTACTGAGATAGAGTATTATTTCTTCTTCCTGACTCCTCAAAAGGAGAATGTTTCTGTCATGCAAATGTTCTTGGGACACCAACCAGAAAAGTTTGACAACAGAACATTTCCTTAAAAAAAAAAGTTGATTTCCCCTCTCTCCTGCTGTCTCTCTGACTACCAGAATCTTTAATGTCTACAGCTTTAGAGAATAGAGCAAACCTCAGACTTGTCTCTTTTATAAAGAAACAGAAATCTTTGTAATTCATACTACTTTAAATAGGCTATTTAAAATCCCTATAAATATTTTTTCAATTTTGAAAATCAAACTCACTTGATTATGGAAATGTCACATGTCACCATTCAGTATTGCACACATGACAAGCTTGACATTTAAAAAAAATTATTTTGAATCATTTAGCAGTGGGAAAAGTACATAAATAATTTCTGAGCACCTAGAATATATATTTTAAGCTAAATTCACTACAAAGAGTGACACATTTCCCCCAAACCTTTTAAAATAAATGAACAGTTAGGCCAAGAACAGTCATGAGAACTTTTACCTTCATAAATCTTTTTGTGAGAAATAAAAGCCTTAAAATTATGGGCTTATAGTGTAGCTGCCTTTTTAGCCTTAATTATAGCATTCATAGTGACACTTTATTTTCTGACATGACACACATTTAAATGTGTTTCTATGCTAATTCCCTTTTATAAACAGGCTCTTGAGTTATTTAAGAAACAACTATGATAACAAATGTCCTGAAACTAAAGATCGACAGTACAATTTAAGGGAAATGAGGGTGGCAAACCAATATTTGCACTGTTAAGTACTGATTTTTACTTGTGCAACTTTTAAGCTATGAGTGTATGTTACGTCCATTATATTGTTCAGATGTGACATCTATAATAATAACATGTGCATGTCTTTTGTCACTAGGAGAAATCTAGATGTTTCTTCTTGTTTGATCATTCAGTAACACTTTACTATAGGCTTCATGTGTACCAGACCCAGTATTAGAGACACAGAGACCAAATACAGACTCAGCGTCCTCAAGACACTCAGTGTAGAGGCATCATAGTCCATATATAAGCTAATTGTTCCAAGTGAGAGATTATAATGAAATCAATAACAGGCTCATGATGCAACATCTAAATAAGAACAGGTGAAATAGAGGAAACAATTGTACAATTGCCATCAAGAACTGTCAGGCATTTAGTCATCAAACATGTATGATGCTTAAAGTACTAGATATGATGAGTGAATATATGAGACGTGGTCTCTGCCATTAGGGAGCACATAATGTAGGGGGGTCAGAGAAGAACCACTTGCATAAACACTAAGTATAATGCAAGATGGAATAAGATAAGTTGAAATAAGTTTCACATTGGTACAAAGAGCTGATACAGAGTACAGGGGAAGGAATGACTAAAACCAAGTTTTGAGGATAGGGTGAAACTTCAATTAAGCCATGAAGAGTGCCTTTTTGCCCTGGCTGGTGTGGCTCAATGGATTGAGTGCAGGCCTGCAAACTGAAGGGTCGCCAGTTCGATTCCCAGTCAGGGCACATGCCTGGGTTGCGGGCCAGGTCCCCAGTAGCGGGTGTGTGAGAGGCAATCACACATTGATGTTTCTCTCCCTCTCTTTCTCCTTCCCTTTCCCTCTCTCTAAAAATAAATAAATAAATACATAAATAAATAAATATATTTTTAAAAAGAGTGCCTTTTTAATAAAAAAAAAAAAGAGATAGATGGGCATTTCATAACACAATTGTGACAGAAGGGATGAGGCCTGACAAGACACGGCCAGAACATAGGATGTGTGTTAGTGTGCAGTCATTGATGAACCTAGGAAGTTCATTTAAAGCTAGATGTTGACAAATCCTAAGTATTATTGATAGGAATTTTGAATTTCATTCTGTGGACAAAGTGACGATAGGTGGGTGAGATAGAAAGAAAGCAGTGAAGGTTTTTGAGTAGTTTCTAAAAATGCTATTCTAGGTCCTTTTGGTCACTTCAAAGTGATAGTGCCTATGGACTAAGATTTTTTAACGTTCTGTGACAGTTTTATACAACAAATGCTTCTGTAATCTCTGTACTTACAACATTACATACCTTTACTTGAAATTTCATTTTATTTTGCCCTGTATTATACTTAGTTTTTTTTTCAATGCATGTCTCTTCCATGCTAGATTAAAAGTTCCCTGAAGGCAGAGACCATGTATATATATTCATTTATCACTTATTCATTACAGACATTTAATAACAGTAGTCACCTCTGTGGGTTTTTGTAAAGATTAAATAGAAGAAAATGCATGAGAGTCTAAGGGTATAGTGGTTAAAAAATTTGAACTCAGAGGCCCAGCCACCTGAGTTTGAATTCCAGTTTTGTCAGTTACCAGCCGTGAAATCCTGAACAAGTTACTTAATCTTTAAAAAAAAAAACTTTTTTGAAATATTCCTACCATACAATCCAGCCATTTAAAGTTCACAATTCAATTCACAGATGGGTGCAACCATCACCGCAGTCAATTTTAGAACATTTTTCTTGCCACAAAAAGAAACTCCCATACCCATTAACTGTCATCCCACTACCCTTCTCCCCCTTTCCCACGTCCCTAAGTGACCACTAATCTACTTGTTGTCTCTGTTGATTTCCCTGCTCTGGATATTTCATATGAATGGCATCATATTATATGTGGTCTTTTGTGACTGGCTTCTTTCATTTAGTGTAATATTTTTAAGACTCATTCATGTTTTAGCATGAATAAGAACTTTATTCCTTTTTATGGTAGAATAGTATTCCATCGTATGGCTGTATCTATAGATTTTATTTATCCATTTGTTAGTGGATGAGCATTTTGGTGGTTTCCATCTTGTGACTATTGTGAATAACATTGCATAAATACCTGTGGCACAAGTATTTGTGTGGGTGTACACTTCCGTTTCTTTTGGGTGTATATCTAGGACTAGAAGTGCCAGGTCATACAGTAACTGTATTTAATTATTCGAAGAACTGCCAGGCTTTTCCAAAGTGACTGTACTGTTTTACATGGAACTCCAAAGTGGTCTTGGGGGTTTTAATTTTTCTACATCTTTGTCAATACTTGTTTTTTTATCTGACTTTTTGGTTCTAGCCATTCTAGTGGGTGTTAAGTAGTGTTTCACTCTAGTTTTGATTTGCATTTCTGTGATGAATAATAATGTAATTTTATATCCTCCTTTGAGAAATGTCTATTCAAGACCTTTCCCCATGTTTTAGTTGTCTTTTACTATTGAATTGTGTTCTTTATATATTCAAGATGTAAATCCTTTATCATATATATGATTTGTAAATATCTTCTCTCATATTGTAGGTCATATTTTTACTTTCTTGATGGTGTCCTTTGAAGAACAATTTTTTAAAATTTTGATGATGTCAAGTTTAAGTATTTTTTGTTGCTACTCATGTTTTTTTGCATCATAAGTTACTTAATCTTGATGTGTTTCAATATCCTCATCTATAAAATTGTAATTATTATGGTAATAGGGTTGTTGGAATTAAATGAATGCAAGTACATAGAAGAGCTATTTTCAACTTTTTTCATGTCATGGCACATATAAGCTAAAAACTAAAATTCTGTAGCACACCAAAAAATATACTTATTGCCAATCTGACAAAAAATAGGTAGCTTTTTTATTCATTCACACTGGGTGGCTATTGTTGTGTTGGCTATTGTCATGTTTTTATTTGACAGTTTAAGGGGAAAAGAGGCTAGTTCTCCTGAATAAACAGTCAGGTACTGCATGTTTTAATAACTCTTATGGCACATCAGTTGAAAATTGCTAACTTAGAATAATACTTGACATATAGCAAGAACTCATTAAATGTTACCTGACACCATTAATCTACTAATATTATTGTTATCATTATTATTATATAAAGCAGGGGTGTCAAACTCATTTTCACTAGGGGCCACATCAGCCTTGCGGTTACCTTCAAAGGGCCAAATGTAATTTTAGGACTGTATAAATGTAACCACTCTTTAACTAAGGGCAAGGAGCTTGGTGCTGCCACCAGGTAGAAACAAGGTGCCAGATGGGTAAAACAAGGTGGAGGGCCAGATTTGGCCCGCAGGCCTTGAGTTTGCCACCTGGGATATAAAGCAATTAGAACAGTGCCTGGCACATTATAGGGATTCAGTAATGTTAGCTCTTATTATGTAACAATACTTTTTTTGTATCAGATGGAACAAAATATGCATTGAGCAGAAAATAAATGTAAATATTTTAGGAGGAAAGGTTTTTAGGGATGTGAAATCTTATTAAAGGCCCATTTTTATACTCTTTGTTGAGAGTTGCTGTGGTTTCCTTCTTCAATAGTGCTTGGATGGAACCAGCTCTTGTCCTCCATCCCAGGTGGCTGCTCAGATTCAGCTCTTTCCCACCTCCTCACAGCACCCTTGGACCATCCCAAGGCCCCCACCAAAATCCTAGCACCTCCTGCCTTGATGATCATGCCCCCTTCACAGGTGTGCTAGAACTACCACCAGGATGTGGAGGCCACCATCAACTGCTAGATCAACCTGGAGCCCTAGATTCCTATATCTACCTGTTCATGTCTTGCTACTTGGACTGTGATGATGTGGCTCTGAAGAACTTTGCCAAATATTTCTTCACCAATCTCATGAAGAGAGAGAACATGCTGAGAAACTGATGAAACCGCAGAACCAATGAGGGGGCCAAATCTTCCTTCAGGATGTCAAGAAACCAGACCATGATAACTGGAAGAATGGGCTGAATGCAATGGGGTGTTCATTACACTTGGAAAAAAAGTATGAATCAGTCACTACTGGACGTACACAAACTGGCCACTGCAAAAACATGTCCCTCATTTGTGTGACTTCATTGAGCTCACCACCTGAACAAGCAGATGCAACCTATCAAAGAATTGGGTGACTATGTAACCAACTTGCACAGATCCGGGGCCCCTGGATCTGGCACAACAGATTGTCTCTTTGACAAGCACACTCTGGGATATGGTATAGACAGCTCAGCCTTAGGCTGCCTTCCCACAGCCATGGGAGGGACTTCCCTGGTCACCAAAGCAGTATGTGCTTGTTGGAGTCACCTTCACCTTTTCTATTACTTGTACCAAATCATCCACTTATGTTTCTTATTCATACCATTCCTTCAAATAAACTAATTTGGTACCTCCCCAATAAAGGTTCATTTTATTTAAAAATAAAAATTACAAGGGCATAATTCTAAATATTTTATTGAAAGTTGTTTATATTAAAAAGTACCAACTGGGACAATGATGAGTCTTTTTGAATTTCCCTTTAATATGGCGCCTTTTATTCTGTCTTTACTTCTGACTTGGGTGATCATCAGGGATAATTTGGATTTTATGATAATGGAGGAAATTGACAATTCACTTGTGAAATATTATGGCAATAATGGCTTTGTACTAAAGATAAATCCTTTATCTTCTCCAAAGTAATATGATGTGTCAATAAGTGTAAAGATGACATACATATTTGTTTAGCCAACAATCTTTGGAGAAACTTGTCATGCATCATAATAAAATGGTTTTAATAATTTCCACCATAGACAAAAGAAGTTTGGAAAATAGATAAAATTTTCTTTCTGTTTTTCTTTAGTTTTAGTCATAAGCATGTGTGCTATATAAACAAACATTCATTCAAATGAAAATATAATTGTGTCAATATGAAACAATTTCATAACCAGGAGAAATGTGCATGGAAATTATATGCACAGGAGAGAAATATAGAAATGGAATATCCATAGCTAAAGAAGAAATTGGGGTTCGCATTAAAGAGAGAGCAATTACTAACTCATTAGTTAATTATATTCATGCTTATTTTTCTTTTGTCCACCCCAATTCTTGCTTGCCCACCACAGGCCTCCTTGTTTGTTATATAGCACTAATTGCTATCAGTAACAGTGTTTCTGAACAGAACAACTGTGTAAAATTGCACACTGTCTTTCTCAATCTGGGCTCTTCTCATAATCAAAGTAATCAGAATGGCCTTGAGGAGACTTTATGCGCTAAGGAGTGATTATTTTTCTCTCTGCAGTACCAAGTAAAGCTGAATCTGTGAGGCAAGAGAGGAGTCTGTTTGTTACAGGTTTTGCTATTGCTGACTAGACAGGGAAATGGCCAAGTCTGTCCTTGCTCACATGGAAACCTGATAGGAAAGCATCTGATTAAAGCTCTGTTGGGAAAAGGACTCTGCCCTTGGCCACCTCACTAGGGAACTTTAAAGAGATTATTCATTCTTTCTTGACTCTGTTCTTCAAGCCAGGGCATCACAGGGGGAATCAAGCGTTTTCCACCTCAGTTGATAGGATATTTGTGAGCTTTCTATTTTCTTTAGTTTTTGTTTGTTTGTTTGTTTAAATAAAGAGAAAGGCCTTTGCTTAGTTCTTAGTATCCCTTCTTACCACTGTGGAATTAATGTTACCGTTTAGTTACTTTATCATTTGCTTTGTTTTATTTTTTCACTTACAGAAATGTTTCCAAATCCTTAACTTTCATGCATATTTGAATGGGGAAGAGGAAGTGCCAGCAGAACAGGCAGAGTGCCAAACTAGGCCTCTACCCCCTAGACTGTCTTTACAGAGGCACTTTTATAATATTAAAATACATCTCTGTGCCCACTTTGAAGTGGACATCAAGAAAGCTTCTAGCTCTGGGCTTCAGGTTATATTCCTTGTAACCTTTGTGAAGTTGCAGGCTGAAAGATCTTCATAAATTGGATCCCCAAATAATTCAGAACTTCTAGCACATTTTTCTTATTTATTTGTTTTATAAAAAATTTATTATTTTGCATTTTCAAGGAATAGGTGATCTTTACTTCTCAGAGGAGTACAAAGCTTTTTCTGCAGAAAGATAATGGTTTTAGCTTTTGTGCCCTTTCTTTGGATTTGAAAGGATTAAAAAGCAAAATAACCACATACAGGCAGGCGATCCCTAGGGTTGTAAAGGGCCACAGTGAGCCTCTAAATCTGCTCTGATATTGTCCTACTACTAGGGTATATAAAAGTGAGGAGTCTCAGAAGCCAATGTTTGTCTGGATAATTACTTTAATTTTTAAAATATTTTATTTATTTATTTTTAGAGAGAGGAGAAGGTAAGGAGGAAGAGAGGGAGAGAAACATCAGTGTGTGGTTACTTCTCATGTGCCCCTTATGGGGGACCTGGCCTGCAACCCAGGCATGTGCCCTGACTGGGAATCGAACTGACAACCCTTTGCTTCACAGTCCAGTGCTCAATCCACTGAGCCACACCAGCCAGAGCTGGATAATTACTTTTAGTATGAAGGGTGTAAAGCTACCAGATGAGAGACAGTGACTAGCAGAGTGGATAAAACAACAAGACTCAAATATATGTTGTTCGCCAAAAACCAACTGTAAATATAAATACACACACAAATTACAATAGAAGGCGAAACATATACCATGCTAACACCAATTGGAAGGAAAAGAGAATAGTGCATTAATTTTAGATAAAGCTAACTTCAGAACAAAGTAAATTATCAGGGTTAAAGAGGGTCATTTTCTTACAGCTTATGTCTCTTCTATATCAACATCAAGTCATAAATCATATTGATAGTATGTACCCTCGATATGAAATGATGAAAATGTTACTATAACTGTGTGATTGTCCTTCCCAAAACACATAATCTCAATCTAATCACGAGATAAACATCGGACGAATATAAGTAGGGGAACTCTAGAATATATATGACCAGTACTTCCCCAAATTATCAGGAGCATCAAAAATAAGGAAAAGTTGAGACTGCCATTGTTACGAGATGCCTAAGAAGACATGAATATAAAATATAATGTGGTATTTTGGTTGAGGTCCTAGAACAGAAAAAGGGCATTTGGTAAAAGCTAAGGGAATCGACTATAGTTTAATAATCATGATTAAAATTGGTTCATTAAGGTCACAAATGTGTCATACTGATGTTAGATATTAATCATAGAACTGGGTACATGAGGTATATGGGAAACTCTGTAGTATCTGCTCAATTTTTCTGTAAATCTAAAACTATTTTAAGATCCAAATTCTGTTCATAGTTGAAGGTCAGTAATAAAACATACGTCCTTGAAATGTGTTCATTTGGTTCTAAATTAGGGTGATCCTGACTTGATTGCTCATATTTCAGTTATCAGGAATATCTGAGAATAAACTCAAGAATTTTATGTAACCAAAAAAGTATTCCATTCATTAATCAAAGAAACAAAAACAAGTCATCTTCTCTGCCATCAAGGAGCTTTTCCTCTAATGGGGGAGATGTCTGTATAAATAAAGACAGTAGATGATTTAGGTGCTGTGATGGAAACATATGTAGGTATAGTGGGGCGCAAAGAGAGGAGTGCAAAATATTGTCTTGGTGATGGTACAAAAGGCAAGAAAGGATTTTTAAGAAACATGCTTTCCCCTTCTTTACGCAATATCATTCTGTTATTATCTGTATGGCAAATTTCCACTACTGCCCTTATAGCCAACTGAGTTTTTTTCTTTTCTAGGAAAAGTTCCCTGATCCCTCTTCCTCCCTTCTCTATGTTCCCCACTTCCCTATGTATACCTGCATTCAATTAGTTATGGTATTGTATTGTAATGTTTACCCCTTCCCCATCAATTTATAAGCTCATCGAGGGCAAGAATGATGCTTTCAAACCAGGTATCACTAAATATCGACTACTTATAATGGGCAGTCAATAAATATATATGCAACACTTATATATCAACATTGCTTCAGTTAAAAAACTCATGCTGTTTGGCAGCTTAAAGATACCTACAATTTATTTGATATTACTTTTTTATATCTGGGCTGGTTTATGATTGTTTTTGACTAACATAATATGATGGCCCAAGAGAAGCTTCCACGATGGTCTCAGAACTCTGAACCGTCATGTAAGAAGTCCAACTATATGACTGGGAAGATCAGTGGGAGAGCCCTTGAAACTACATGGGAAAAGAGGGAGTCCCAGCTATGCCCAGCCTTCTCACCAGTCCTGCAAGGGGCCAAACATATGACTAAAAGCATCTTAGAGTCTCCAGATGAATTCATATGCTAAGTGAATGTTACAAAGTCATCCCCAACATGTGAAGTAGAATTGTCAAACCAAGCACCATCTATATTCCTGACTCCCAAATCATGAGGTAAAATGGTTGTTATGTTACATTACCAGCTTTTGGGATAGTTTACTAATTGTAAATAGATAAATAAAAGACCAAATCTCTTCAACTCTATATATTTTTTAAACTTTTGATGTGAAGAGTTTCAAACATACAGAAAGTAAAAGGAATTGTACAGTGAACACCCATATACCACAATCAAAATTTTACAATAAAATTTTTGTCATGTTTACTTTATCACGTTTGTCTGTTTTACCAACCCTCTATTGATACATCAAATTGTAAGATTCAAAATAAGTTGATGTCAGTATACTTTATCCCTAAACATTTCATTGCGGATATCATTAACTAGAGTTCATTATGTGGTTATATATATATGTATTTTCTTTTGAGAAAAAAAATTGACATACAATGAAATACACAGAACTGAAACAAACATTTGCTGAGTTTTAACCAATGGGTACACTTGTGTAACCTTAACCACCATGAACATACAGAATGTTAACATTGCCTCAGAAATTTGCTTCACATCCCTTCTAAGTCACTCTTTGCATCTAGCCCCCAAGAAAGCGTTTGCCTGATTTTTTTTCTACCATAAATTTAGTCTGCTGTAGAACTTCATATAAAAGTTCCTGTAGATTTTCTACTGTTTTGTGTGAGGCTTGTTTCATTCAGATTAATGTTTTTGAGGTTTCATCCTTATTGCATTTATCTGAAATTTATTCCCTTCTATTACTGTTACCAAGTACAAAGATTTGTCACCCCACACTAGTAAGGCAAACATTGAACACTGAGAATTGCAATGGATAAATTAGAGTCACTTTATTTGCAGAACACTAAGCAAGAACAGTAAAGTTATTGTTCAAAAAAAAAAAATTGAACTCCCTGATCTAGCATTTGGGGTGGGTTTTAAGGGCTTATGGGGAACAGGTATGTGGAAGTGCTAGCGGGGCAAGTTTTAATTGGAGGACCTGGAGGTGGGCTATTTACAGTAAGGGGTGTAAGCAGGGATCTTCCTGGGTAACAGACCCCTCACTTCTGAAAGGGTTCTGGTATTCAAATTCCAGTTCTGTCCTGGTCCTTTAATGCCCTGTGCAGGATGGGACAGGGGTGGGGTAGGGGTTGGGGGGAGAGTGATTCTCTGTGCAGCTGGAGTTCAAAGATCTCTCTGGGCTGATTGACTTGTGGTCTTGCTGTGTTATCTCTAAAAAGCAATCCAGTATTTTGTTAAACAGGATAGGACCATTTTGAGGTCGCTCTGCAGTTACATTACTGAGTAGAATTTCATTGTATGAATGTATCTCAATTTGTCTATCCATTTTTCTGGTCATGGACACCTAAATTGATTTCAGGTTTTAGTTATTATGAATACAAAACTGCCCAGTACTTTTTCAAAGTAGTCATATCACTTACATTTATAACAATAATGTTTGAGTGTTACATGTTGTCAGTCTTTTAATTGTAAGTATTCCAGAGGGTGTGTAATGGCATGTCATTTTGGTTTTAATTTGCATTTGCCTAATGATTAATGATGCTGAGCATTTTTTAAATGTGCTTATTGGCCATTTTTATATCTTTCTTAGTGAAATGTCAGTTTGTCTTTTGCCCATTAAAAATGCTTTTTGTCTTATTATTATTGAGATATGGGAGTTCTTACATATTCTGGATGAGTCTTTCATCAGATTACACTTTGGAAATGTTTTGTACCAGCCTCTGTTCTGGTCACTTATTTTCTTAATTGTGTCTGTTAGTAAGCAGAGTTTTATATTTAGTATCTGCCATGGCAAAGTAACCGCTTGAGCTAAAGCTGACCCCAAAGCTTTATATTTAATGAAGTCAAATTAGTCACAGATTTTTTTTTTCTTAGTGGCACTGCTTTTTGTGTCATGTCTATGAAACCCTTGTCAAACTTCAAGTCAAAAATTTTCCTCTACATTTTCTCCTAGCTATTTTAGTTTTAGTTTTTACTTTGGGGCTATGGGCCATCTTAAATTGATTTTTATGTGCGATGTGAGGTAAGTTCCTCTAACAACATTTATTGGACTGCTTTCATGACTTTGTCACAAATTTAAGGACCATGTAATGTACATCTATTTCTAGTCTCTCTAGTCTGTTCCTGTGATATATTTGTCTATCCTTATGCCAGTTTTATATTGTCTTGATTCCTATAGTTTTATAGTTAGTACTGAAATCAGCTAGTATATATCCTCCAACTTTATTATTTTTTGCAAGATTATTTTAGATATTCTACATATTAATATTTTACGACACACATAAATTTTAGAACCAGATTTCCAAGGCTACAAAAAACCTGAGGCAATATTATCTCTGTCTGTCTGTCTGTCTGTCTATCTATCTATCTATCTATCTATCTATCTATCTATCGTGATTTTCCTTACATTCCCTCCTTAATTCAACATGTATAAAAGAAACTGCAAAACTGCCATTTTTGGGAGCATTTGAGATCTTGCTTCCTGGCATGTCAGTGTAGCTTAAGTAAACTCATAAAAAATCTCTACCTGTTTGGACATTTCTAATATCAACAATAGGTATGAAATATTGTATTGTATTGTAATGGAAGACAAAGCTGGCCCTCTGTTCTGGACCTCTGATAACTCCCTGCTGGCCCCCAAACTCCAGACCACCACCTGCTGACTAGTTGACTCTCTGTCTCGGACTCAGTTCATCTCCTGCTATCTCTTTGTCCAGCCCCGGACAATTTCCGCCCCCTGCTTCTGTGTCCTTGGCTCCCACTCTCCTGCTCCCTGCTTGTGCCACGTGACCCCTCCTCTCCCCACTTTGTTACAAAGGTATTTAACCACCCGCCTGACCCTTCCTCAGCGCCCAGAATTTGGAGGCTGTCTCCTCTGGGTCCACATGCATTAATAAAGCACTCACTCCATTGACCCCACATAGTGTCAGAGTTCGTTTTTCCACAACAGTATATATTAATATATAAAACTTTGGAGAAAATGACATCTTAAGCATATGTGGTCTCTGCAATCCATGAGCATAGCACATCTCTATTTTTGAAGATCTTTAATTTTTCTAAGCAATGTTTTGTAGTTTTCAGCATAGAGGTTTTGCATGTCTTTTATTAAATTTATTCCCAAAATGTTTTATGAAACTTTGTGAGTGAAATTGCATTATTAAAAATTTTGATTTTCTAAATGCTACCAGTCAATAAAAGTGAAATTTGACTTTTTGTAATTTAGCTTGGTACCCTGCAGCCATGCTAAATTTACTATTTAGTTCTAATAATCTTTTATGCTATGGTTGTCATATGCATTACCGCTGTGTGTGTTATAAATCCCAGAATATAACAGTACAGTTTTGCTTTAAAAAGTCATATGCGTTTTAAAGTAATTAAGAGGAAAAACACTATTTTACATTTACTCACATATTTCCCTCTCTGGTGCTCTTTATTTCATTCTGAAGATTTAAATTTCTATCTGTTATCATTATGTTCAACCTGCAGAATATTCTTTAAAACAAATTTCTTTTCTAGTTGTTTATCTCAAAATGTCCTCATACTATCTTCTGCCTTCATTGTTCCTCATGAAAAATCAGCAATAATTTGTGTAAATGTTCCTTTCCATATACTTCACCATTTTTCTTGTGTCGTTTTAAGGATTTTTCATGTTATATCTGTTTTTTAGCAAAATGACATGGTATGCCTGGTGTGGTTTTTCTTGTATTAACTTCTCTGTCATTTGCTGATGAAAAGGCATAGAATTGGCCACCCCATAATATATTCTTTGGGATACTATTTTAGGCTGGTTATTTTTAAGAAACAGCAGACATGGGAGAAGCTCTGAAAAGCAAGTGGAAGTAGCCCTTTGTAAAGGATATTTCTATTTTGAATGGAAATAGGCACCTGTGCTGTTTCCCTCAGGGACCTGCCTTCACTTTCAATGGAGATGGCATGGATTACATCTGCATAACAATATTGCCCTTGTTTACTGTGCTTTTCCTTCCTGGTAATCTCCTTTAACTGTCTGTCTTGGAGAACTTGTTTTGCCAGATACTCTTTCCTGTAAGTCAGCCTTCCATTCCACTTTAATATTTGGGCTCTAAGAGCAGAAAGCATTTAGCCATCTGTAGGACCACTAGTCCTACAGGTGACACTGGCCCTGAGTCATAACAGGGAGCCAACACAGGTGACTATGCTATCTACTTGGGCTTTGGATTGAATGCAGATTTAATACAAATCTATACTAACCTAATAACAATAATAATAATCACTTATAATCAGTAATAACATCACACAACAGAATTGGGGGATAACAACACTGAGTCCCAGAGTCTCAGTCTACCAGACGGGGAAACAGCAGGGTAAGTAGGGGAGCCATCAGTGTCTTACAAGGCAGAATTTCCGGACCTGGGTAGGCAGTGGGGTCCAGCAGAGCAGAGGCTCCGGAAGCACAGCAGGTAGGAGATCAGCATGGTATGGAGAAGCACCTTGGTGTGTAGAGCTCAGGTGGTCGTCTGGAGCCTGGGGCCCAGCAGGGAGTTACCAGAGGTTGGAACAGAGTGCCAGCTTTAACTTCTATTTACATTTTAAACTCCTATTGCATTCCCCCCTTTGATGCTAGACTGAGCTTTCTTCGGTCATAGCATCACCAGGAATGGGCTAGAGCCTCTGGTAGTGGTGCCTTTGGAGTGAGAGTATCTTTGCGGTGGCCGCCAGGGCCGCTATCATTCTTATCTGTTCAGTGAGGGTGTGTATCAGGCACGGTCCGAGCATAATGATCAGGAACAGGATGGGCAGGGGCCCGATTACAGGAGCCAAGACTGAATACACTAGAGACTGCCACCACGGTGTAGACAGTGGGGTCTGGTCTATGCTCTTGACCCGGTTTTGGATATCTTGGAGTCTATAGATATTTTCCTCAACTGCTCCACTTTCATTAATATAAAAGCAACACTGTTCCTGTAGGAATAGGCAAGTTTGTCCTTTTTCTTCGGTGAGCAAGTCTAATGCCCGGCGGTTTTGTAAGGCCACCCGGGGTTAAGAAGTTATCTGCCTCTGGAGAGAGGCTAAGGAGAGGGCTGTGGCATCTAAGGCTTTTTCTAACTCTTCTTTAAGTTGCTGATTGGTCTGGATGCTATGGGCCAATCCTGTGCCCCCAACCCCAGCTCCTATGAGGGAGGTTGTAAAGGGCAGTCCTACTAATACAGGCAAGAGGACTTCTCTCTTTTCCCTGTGGCTGGTAAGGAGAGAGTGCAACTCTCCCTCCTGATATTGCATCAGCTACGGACTTAAGATTGTCGGGTAACACGGGGTGGGAGCTGCTGGTCCGATGGTGTGGTACAAAGTCCCATTGCACCAGAAGAAAGTCCCAGGTGGGCTGGTGAGTCCTCCAGGGCCGATTGGGATGGTGAGGTTGCAGGTCTTCTCAGGTCCGTATCACACTGGAGGGTTTCGGCTTCATTCTGAAAGAGAGGCACACTTGGGAGAGAAAAGGAGACAGGGTTAGCAGTAACGTTCAGGGGGGTTGGGATAGGAATTGCCGTTATGGGAGGCCGTTCCAGGAAGGCACAGAGGAAACAATTATTGACATCTTCAGGGGCAGTGAGGTTGAGCAGCCAGGTTCCATCTCGTAGGAGGGTGAGCCAGGAGAAAGGCCCGGTCTGGGTGGAGTTGCCCAGGTCAGAAGCCAGAGATTATTCTTGACTTTGAATCGAGTTGGTGAAGTTATAAATGCCAACCAACTTGGGGTTTTGGGGCATATAAGCTTTGAAGATGAATATATCCCCAACTGGTTCAGAATGCCACAGATTTATATAGATTTTTCCCCGGACACCAGTCTCCTAATCTTTATTGTCAGGGTCCCATACAGGAATTCTCAGCTGTCCTTCCCAGGCTATGTGGCAGCAACAATATATGTAAGGGCATCCACCATAGACCTCAGGCTTCCAGTCGCAACCCTCGTAGAGAGATTTAAAATGCTGGTCTCTGGCACACCGTGGGATTCGTTATCCACCACCCTTCAAGGCTTTTAAGACTGGAGGTGAGAATGCTGAGGACCATTAGGCCTCTACATCCGGCTTCGGGGCAAGTCGTGATGCCTACAGTGTGTGTTATTACATCCCTGCCTTTGGTGTAGGTTTCTTCATCAGAAAACCTCCATTCATCGGGCATTTGCAGGGTTCGGCTGGCCCATGCTGGGCCCACAATATAGAGTAGGAACCAGAGCTCCATGCCTGGAACTTGGTGTGGGCCGGAACAATAACTCCTGAAGTCTAGGTCAGGCCTGAATGCCGACGCTCTCAGTGGTTATTAGGTAAAGCAGATTAGGCAAAGCAGATTATACCAGCAAAGGTTAGGACTAAACACAGATACACTATTCCTAAGGCAAATCGTTCCCCGGTGCTCCACTTGGGCAGGGTCGTGGCCACCAGTCTGATTCCTAAAACTCCAGCATAGATGCTGATCAGGAACAGGTGCCAGACGGGACAACGGTCCATTCTTGGGAGGAGTTTTCTCCCCCCACCAGCAACCTCCGGAGCTTCAGGGCCAGCAGTTGCAGGGCGGGTCTGGTCCCTTCTGCATCGGAGGGTCCATGGCTGCTTTGGCTCGGCTGTAGTGGATCCAAGGGGTGACACCTGCAACTTTAAGGGCTGTTGGGGTGGTTAATAGCACCAGGTGGGGACCTGTCCAGGTTGCCTGGAGAGGCTCCCTCTTCCAATCTTTCATCCACACATATTGCCCTGGCTGAAAGGAGTGTGCTGGCCTCCCTCGGGGCGGGGTTCCCGGCCTAGTCTGGCCTTACCTATGCTGTCTAAGGTCTGTCCTAGCCTCTCTAGATACTGAGTCTGGTCTAGTTCCCCCCTTAGCCTCGAATTCTGTCTTTTTTTTTCTAACTTTACTTAAATATAATCTCCAGGCCTAATGGAGTATGCTGGCACCCCTCTTGGCTGTATCCTGAATCATTCTCCCTTTTCAGATATACACCTACTTTATATTCATATAAAGGACAATGGACGAAGGACTCAGTCTTCTTGTAACTGCTTCCGGCTGCACATGGACGTTGTCTTACCTACCCTTGGGTCAGGGGTGCTCTTAAAAGGGGAGGGGTACAGCACAGAGGAAGTCCTTCCTGTAAGGGAAGGACCTTACAGGATCCTAGCCAGTTGGCTGTCACCAGGAAGTCACAGGTTTGGTGCCCAAAGGCTGGCATTACTGGACCTTTGGCATCCTGGTCATATTCTGGAGGTGACAGATTAGGCAAGAAATGGGAGGCAAAATTAAATCATAACTACTAAATGATAAAGGCAGGGGCTTAAGAATGGCTTATCTGGAGGAAGGTGTGTAAGGCATGTTACACCTATCCAAGACTTTTGTGGCCCACTACACTTTACTCGGGCTGAGGGGAATATATTAGGATTTCTCTCCTTTCAGATTTCCGAGCCTTTTCTGTCCAAGCCATCAGGACAGAAAAGGAAAAAGTGAAGCCTACAGCCGGCCAGAATATTTCTTTAATTTAACTATTTAATTCAGTGAAACCATTGAGTCTCAGGGGACAATGATGAAGAGGGGCTCCTAAAGTGAGATCTATATTGCAACTAATCACTCATAAGCATAGGCAGGTCATAGGCATACATCTTATGAAAACAGAAGAGCACACAGGTTAATTTACACAACAATCCCTAAACCATTCTCTGTGCCTGTGAGACTGTCTTTTGGGAAGACATTCCATTGTAAGGTCTTTCTTGGAATGACATTTAACAATGGCAATTTGACAGGTCCCTTGCACCTGTAAGTTGTACATCTTTGGTGATATTGCAAACTCAGTTTAAACTTTTAAATGAAAACAAACTTTAAAGACAGTTAGCTGCACTATTCAGATGTGTAAAACTGAGCATTGTGATTTTCCTTGAATCACTGTTTTTCTCCTTAAGATCACACTCACTGTTATTACAGGGACTACTTTGAGTCTTACTTTTAATTTTGCCTGTTCGTTTGCATAAACACACCAAGAGCAGCCTGGATTTTTTAATGATCTTTAAGTCCACTTTGCTGGAACTCACACAGGGAACCCTTAGACTGACTTCTCAGTCCGCCCCTCAGGGCACAGAAGCAGAGCCACATATTGGCCATCTGGCTTTGCCTGTATCCGTTTCACTCGAGTCCTTGAGCCTCCATTGTGTTTACAGGCTCCTTTTTAGCCATCTTTCAGGAAAGCAACCTTTGTTCCCTCCCTGGAAAGACTGGCACGAACCACATAACCAACCAAAGTACCAGGCTTCTCTCGTGGGCTTCCACTAGCTTCACAAGTCAATCCCAGTTCCCCAGGGCTTTCTGGTGATGACCAGAACCCATACATGCCTCCTTCAGGTGTGACATTCCAGTCAAAGTCTTGGTTAACAAAACCATTATTAACGACTGGTCCTAATTGGTTTTATGCAAATAAACCTTATGTCATCACACACTCCTTCAGAATGCCAAATTCTGGAGGGATCAGGTAGGGAGAAAAATACAAAGCATGATGGAAAATCCTTTTCCTTATTCACTTTCTTACAGAGTATGAAGTTTTAACCTTTTGTGGAATTCTCGATTTCCTTTTCAGAGCAGATACAGAGCAAAATCGAAAACACAGAGTTCTAGAACAATACACAGATAGAGAGAGACATTCTCTTGCACCAAATGTGTCCATTGTTGCCTCATAGAGACATGCTCCTTCAGGCCCGGTCTCTTGGCAGAGACATGTTCTTTGCCTCAGGCTTAAACACTCATCAGTCCCAAATGACCCTTCCCGGGTCCCAGGCAGCAAAGGCATTCTCCCTAACCAGCTATGGCGACCTTTCTTACGTCTTCAATACAAGTTTCTGATCAGACCAAAACCAATGGAAGAAATTTGCCTTTTCCCATGAAACCAGAAAGCAAGTAGTTGAGGTTCCCATTACTCCAGGTTTAAAACTTTTACATCCTTTATTCATATTTCTGCTTGTATAGATTTAACTATTCACTTCAAATTCTTTTGTAACATTCACAAACCTTCTATTCTTCCATATGCTTTCAATCCTGATTCTTTTCCCACACTGGGAAGGACTATACTTAAACTCAGTATGTGGCAGGCAAAGGTCCCTAGCTTTACAAACACTTGTATAACTTAACAAACACTGCTACCCTGTATCGGGATTCGCTGTCTCTTTCCGGAAGAGGAATTTCAAACCTTCCTCCGGAGTGCAGGTCTAATTTTCCCTTTCTGCCTCAGCTGCAGGAGTAGGGCTTTTTTTTCTACTGGCGCGGTGGCGGGCACCTGATGAGCCTCCTTTCCCTGCCCTAGAGTCCTGCTTCCTTTTGCCTTCCCTGAGCTAATTCCAAAAACCACTGTGGCCTGTTTTGCTTTCCCTGCTTCCCGGGCATTGTAAACTTTAAATGCTCTGTTCACTAGCTGGGAGGACCTCATTCCCAGTCCTCCGTACTCAGCAGAGGGAGCCAGGCCCCTCCCATCTGTGAGGGGGGAGGCCCTGTGGAGATGCCCCCCACCCTCAGGGGGCAGGGCGGAGGCACAGCACAGGCATGCCTCCTGTTAAGGTGCCGAGTGCTGTTTCAGCAGCCAGGGAGGCTTCAAGAGTACTTTCCAGCTGTGGGTGTGGGGGCACCACAGAGCCGCCCTCCACCCACTTGGGGTAGAGTACCAAGGCCCCAGGGCTCGGCGGGGGCCAAGCGCCGCTCACCGCGGCTCCTGCTCTAGTCTCTGGAGCTAAGGAGGTCCCTCCCCACTCCTCGGGTGCTGCAGGGAAGTGCAGCTGACTAGACATTTGTTTCTTTCCCAAATCTTAATACAGGTTCCCTCTGGGGCTAGCCCACTCCGAAAATCGGCCACTCTGAGGAACAAAGTTTCCAACTGACCAGATGTCATACTGGAGTCCTGTCCCCTGAACCAGTTAAAATTCCTTAGCATCCAGTCTAGGACAATAGACTCTTTCCCACCCATGTTTCCCGCCCGAAATCGGCACAGACATACAAAGGGAGGGTGCTTCCTCGAAAGGAAACCACTCAGGTGCCCACCTGGCCTGCCCTCTCGCAAGGCGAAGTCGGTCTTGGCTAAGGTTGCCCCAGCAGAATCCGGGATTATAGCCAACCGTTATGCTGTACGACCTGACACAGGAACCGCAGATGAGGGCTTACTCATGCCCCGTAGGAAAAACTTCCCGTGGGGCCACAGACACATTCACACCAACATACATACACAGTCACACAGAGTTTAAACTTTCCCTCCCTGAGTGAGGGTCCAGCGATCGGACTTCCTAGTCTTGATCCTGATTTCTGATTTGAGAGATGATCAGTCTCTCCTGTTCTCAGGTCCGGTCCCCGGGGCACTCACTGATTCCGATTCAGTGCCTTCTGGTTGGCTTTGTCTGCTTTCCCCAAGTGCCCAGGTCAAGGAGCAGCCGAGGTCTGGGCTAAGGGGAGCCCAGTTTCTTGGGACCCGAAATCACCGGGCTCGCCTCACCGACCCCGGCCGCCTTCACCGGAGGCAAATGGCCTGCTCGTGTGAGTTGTTTCCCGGTCAGGGAACCAAATGTTGCGGAAAAACGGACTCTTACACGATCTGGGGTGACAGAGTAAGCCATTATTACACGCGTGGGCCCAGAGGAGACAGCTTCCAAATTCTGGGCACTGAGGAGGGGTCAGGTGGGCGGTTAAATACTTTTGCAACAAAGTGGGGAGGGGAGAGGTCTCGTGGTACAAGCAGGAATGTGGAAGCCAAGACAGAAGCAGAGGTCCGGAACAGATAGTCTGGAGCCGGGAAACCAGCAGGGAGCCATCAGGGGCTGATGGAGAGTGCTAGCTTCGATCTCTATCTACACTTTTAAATTTCTACTACACAGGAGCTGGGCGATGCTCTGTACTACCTGAGAAACAATTGCTGGTCCATTGTCACTGCCGATTGTGAGTGGGAGTCC
Organism: Carollia perspicillata; assembly: GCA_004027735.1. Lineage (NCBI taxonomy): Eukaryota > Metazoa > Chordata > Mammalia > Chiroptera > Phyllostomidae > Carollia > Carollia perspicillata. The sequence continues at coordinate 3,245 of PVKM010007921.1, read as the reverse complement.
GTATCTGGGGATGATCTCCCTCAGGAGGACCTGGATCACCTCTTGTGTTTTCTCTGTCCTTGTGGGGTAGGCCTCCACCCACCCAGAGAAGGTGCAGACTAAGACCAGCAGGTACTTGAGCCCTCTGCTGGGCTTGATTTCCGTGAAATCTACCTGGAGATCTTCAAAGGGCTAGGTCCCCTTATGCTGAATGCCAGGCGGTGCCCCTGGGTGGGCAGCCATGTTGTTCTTGGCACAGCTAATACACTGGGAGGCAGCGGAGGAGCACAGTGTTGACAAGTTGGAAAGGTAGAAATACCTCTTGAGTAACTTTTCTAAAGAGGTTTTTCCTAGGTGAGTTAAGTAGAGATAGTTCCATATTAAGTTGCTCGCCTGGCCTTGGGGAACATATTATACGCCCATCTGGCAGTCTCCAGGTCCCCTCTGAAGTCTCCTGACCTCCTGCCCGAGGGGCCCACTCTTCTTCAGTTGATGCATAATCCTGACTGCCGATAGGGGCTCCTAGCAACGGGCGGAGCAGGGGTGGAGTCACTTCTGGTTTTTCATCGCTGACTGCAGTGGCCTTGGCTGCTTGATCTGCTCTCTGGTTTCCCTGGGCTATTGTGGTGTCAGGTTTCAAGTGTCCTTTGCAGTGAATGAAGGCTACTGTGGCCGGAGAGGCGCAGAATCTCTGTTTTAGTCTTGATTCCCTTCCCCATTAGTAGTCCCTGCTCTCGGTAGATAGCCCCGTGTATATTAAGAGTGGCAAAGGCATATTTGGAATTAGTATAGACGTTAACTTTCTTTCCCTTAGCCAATTCTAATGCACGAATCAGGGCCCAGAGTTCGGCTCTCTGTGCTGACCATTGGTGGGGGGGCAGGGCTTTTGCTTCTATCACCTGGTCAAGCGTAGTTACTGCATACCCAGCTACCCTTTCGCCTTTCACCAGATAACTGTTTCTGTCTATGTAGTAGGTTAGGTCTGCTCCCGGCAAAGGCTGATCACGCAAGTCTGGCCGGCTGGCATAGATTTCCTCTGTGACCTCCAGGCAGCAGTGGTCTGGGTCTCCCTGCTCAGTGGGCAGGAATGTGGTGGGGTTCACCTGTTTTACTGTCTTAACCTGGACCTGGGGGTTTTCTTGGAGGACTCTCTGGTATTGTGTCAGCCTTGGGTTTGACAACCACCGGTGTCCTTGATTTGCTAGGAGGCTGTGAATAGCATGGGGCACATACAGGCTAACCTCCTGCCCCAGAGTCAGTTTATCCGCCTCCTGTAATAGAGTTACTGCGGGCTGCGAATGCCCTCAGGCAGGGTGGCCATCATGCAGCCACTTTGTCCAGCTGCTTTGACAGGTAAGCTACAGGGCGTTTCCAAGGTCCTGTTGGCTGAGTCAGGACCCCTAGGGCAACTTTGTCTTTTTCTTGGACATGTAAATCAAAGGGCCTCCCTGGGTCAGGCAGGCCAAGAGGAGGAGCCCTGCCCGGGTGTGCCTTTATCTCCGTGAAGGCTTCCTGCTGTTCTTGATCCCAATTTAGCAGGGTAGTATCTGGACCCTGTAGGGCCTGATATACTGGTTTGGCTATTGACGCAAACCCAGGAATCCATATCCGACAAAACCCAGCTGCCCCTAGGAATTCTTGGACTTGTCGCCAGTTCCCTGGTGTTGGGAACCGGGTGATGGCAGCTTTTCTTTCAACTCCTAGAGATCTTTTCCCTTGTGAAATCAGGAATCCTAAATACTTAACTTCCTGCAGACAAATCTGGGCCTTCCTCCATGAGACTCAGTATCCCTGCCCGGTTAGTAGCCCCAAGAGTGTCCTTGTGCCCTCTAGGCAGTGGCTTTGGGTGGGGGCTGCCAGGAGCAGGTCGTCTACATATTGGGGGAGAGTCAAGTCCTTCTACCTGTCTGAGAAAGGCTGCAGATCTTGGCCCAATGCCTCTCTGAACAGATTGGGGAGTTTTTGAATCCCTGGGGCAGTTGAGTCCAGGTTAGCTGCATTTTAACTGCTGTGTGAGGGTCCTCCCACTCAAAGGTGAAAATGGGCTGGCTGACTGGGGCTACTGTGATGCAGAAAAAGGCATGCTTCAGATCAAGGCAGGTGAACCAGGTGGCAGTCCGTGGAAGCTGGCTCAGGAGGGTGTACGGGTTGGGCACTACCGGATGCAGGGTTACGACAGCCTCATTCACTGCCCTGAGGTCCTAGACTGTCCGGTACCCTGTCCTGTCGGGCTTCCTGACCGGTAGGAACAGGGTGTTCCATGGTGACTGACAGGGAACTAAGATGCCCTCTTGTAAATGCTTGCAGATGGTTCCTGAGATCCCCATCCATGACTCCCTGGAGAGGGTGTACTGCCGCAAGTGGCAGGTCTTGGCTCTGGGCTTGAGGCCGATCACTACTGGGGCCTGGTCTCTGGCTAGGCCTGGTGGGTTGTCCTCAGCCCAGACTGCTGGGAATTCCCACAGTAGGCTGTTCCCGCCCTCTGGACTCGGGCTGGGGCTCCCTTCTTCAGTGGAGTGTAGCCTATATTCCTCCTCTCGTGGCAGGACAATCACTAGCAAACTTGGCCCATCTACCTGCAGGGAGGCTTCTCCCATGGGATGGAAAGCCAGCTGGGCCCCAAGTTTGGTAAGGAGGTCCCATCCCATCAGCGGGACGGGGCATTCTGGCAGGCACAGAAACTCATGCCTAACTCTGTGGCCTCCCAACTCCACAGTGCAGGCTTGACAAAAGCTCTTAGGGCTGCTGGGGCGGCTGGTGGCCCCTGTGATAGCGACCTCCCGGCCTGAAGGGGGGGCAATCGGGGTAGTGACAACCGAATGCTCCACACCGGTGTTTACCATGAAGGAAAGAGTCTGGCCCCCAACAGTGGCACAGACCATGGGCTCGAGGGGGCCGAGATTCAAGGAGCCCTGTCCCCTTCAGTCTGAGCCTAAGCCGGCTAGGCTGAGAACAGTGGGGGCCGGCCCAATGGTGGGTTGGTGGGCTTTCTTTCTCCGATTCGAACATTCTCTTTTCCAGTGCCCTCTTTCTTTATAGTACGCGCACTGGTCTCGCTGTACCTTATAGTGCCCTTTTCCTTCCTTTTTTTCCTTGTTCGTCTCTTTGGGACGGTGACCTAGGGCTGCAGCCAGCAGGGCCACCTTCTTTTCTAGCTTCTTCTGGGCCTCTCTGCCACTTCCTCCCGACTGTTGAAGACTTTGTTAGCAATTTCAATTAACTGACTGATGTTCATTCCAGCAAACCCTTCTAATTTTTGGAGCTTC
>PVKM010007920.1:0-30948 GCA_004027735.1 Carollia perspicillata | reverse complement strand
ACTGTAATGGCATAATCAATAAAATATATTAAAGAAAACATGGCTCTGACACACTACCTAGGGCTATACAACATCAATTATTTTAAGTCACAATATGGCAAATGAAGAAGCCAAATTACTTATGGAATGTGAATGGTATTTTATCTATAATAGTAAAAAAAATCCAAATAAGTGCTGTTAGGATGAATAAAAGACATCTGCATTATCTCTCAGAAAATACTTCTATGCACAAACTGGCAGACTTACTGGCAGTAAATAAGATGAACAATGCACAGTCTACAAGTGGATGCTCTCCACAATGGCCATGAAACAATGAATCTTGGAACACGTGTAGCAAGCAGTGTACAAGAGGACCCATAAGGAGGCACAGAGCTGCTGAGACGTGTGAGGAAACCCAAGTTAGAGGAGAGTACACTGGGTCCTGGGCCTGAGGAGCTCAAGTGAGGCCCAAGTACCAAAGAGGAAAGGGAACATCAGAGCCTGGGCCCTGGAACCTGAAGTAGACGAGAAAACACCAGATACTGGAGTCTGCAGAAGGCAAGACAATACTTCATCCTGAGCTCTCAAGGAAGAAGAGATCACCCTGGGCCCAACGAAGAACACATACCATGTTCAGTAAGTCAGTCTTGTTCCATTCTTAGACATGGACATCTTGGCAAACAGAAGATGACACTGGGTACAGGAACCTGACGATCCTACTTCTACACTCTGACAAAGATTCATTACTTAACCAAACTTCGGGCAGGTTCCTCTGAATCCTTTCCCCAACAAGGTTCATCTGTGTACTAGAATCACGCTAAGTCAACTGATCAAGAATTCCCTACCCTTTCCCCGACAGGTGTGGCTTAGTGGATCAAGCGCCGCCTGTGAACCACAGGATCGCCAGTTCCATTCCCAGTCAGGGCACATGCCTGGGCTGCAGGCCAGGTCCCCAGAAGGGGGCGCGCGAGAGCCAACCATACACTGACCTTTCTTTCCGTTTCTCCCTCCCTTCACCTGTCTAAAAATAAAATACAAAAAAAAATTCCCTACCCTTGAGAGTTAAACCAAAATCCTCATCCTCAGTACGTGTCCTAGGTGTTATCCGGGCACTCTGGTTCCCTCCAGCAAGAATCCTGTTAGGTGGGTTCAGCCACAATCCCCTCAACTTCCCCAAAATACTTGGGTCTCTTTGTAATTTTATATTCACCAATATCCTGCCCCACCCCTTTCCAATCCAAGTCGCTCTTTGTGATAAACCCCTACTTGTCCTGGTTGTATTAAAAATTAAGCCCAGTTCTATCACAGATTCTCTTCCCCTTTCAACATTTTTATTGAATAAAATCTATTTTCACCGCTTTAACTTCTGTCCAGCTATGGTTTACCTTTGACAACACCCACTCTCCACAACCCTGATGTCTAGGTCACAATTAACCCGGGCTTTCTCTCCGCAACACAAATAGACTTTTAAGCCCGTTCCTCCTCCCCTTACAAGGCTTGGAGGACACCCTTCCGGGAAACCCCGCTCCGCTTTCCCTTGGAAAACGTCGGGCGGATTTTAGTCCTGCCTACAGCACACTTCCCGCCCTCCCCGTCCCGCCCTTTTTGGCTATATTACAAGTGGAGGCACATTAGCACACTCCCACCCCTGCTTCAGTCCGTTCTCTCATTCCCTCTTCCAGGAACTTTGGAGGACATTAGCACCGTTACTTTCTGCCCGTCCCACCAATCCCAGTAACTTGGTGGATATTAACCCCGCCTCCTCCGAAAGGCTGACGGAAAGCCACGCCCCCAAAGCTTCCGGCTCTGTACGCCCTTCTTTCTTTCCGAAGGAGGTCACAATCAGCCCCGTCCCCCACCAAACAAATCTAACCCACCCAGCACTTCCGGCACACCCTTCTACTCTGCTGCTTCCTTTCCTCCAACTTCCGGCTCGCCCTACGCCTTGACGCCCTCCTGCCTGGGTATTACTGTTTTCCGGCCGGCGTCGCCACCCACGCAAGGGCTATGGCTTTGCGGCCTGGCATGCCCCAGCCGAGGCCTCCGTGCCCGGCTGGACCGCGGGGGAACATGGGTGAGAACCCTCTTCCCCTGGCTTCGCCTGCCGCCCAGAAGTGGATAGGAAAGATGGCCGCCACTTGGGAGCGGCCGGGCGCGGATCTCTGTGGGGGTGCCTGGGAATTGTAGTCCGAGTGGGCACGGTGACGCACTTCGCCGCGGGGAGACCGGCGCCATTGTGCGCCGCGCGCCGGTGAGTAGGGCGCGAAACCTCTAGCCGTCGGGGGCTGTGCGGTTCCTGCTTTGCCTGCCTTCCTCTCGCCGCGGGGCTGGGTCGGGCACAGTGGTTGGTGACAGGGACACAGAAAAAAAGACATTCCCTCCTGCCGTGGGCGTAGGCTGGCCAACCCCCGTGGCGTGGGAGGACTAAGGACTGGAGTGAAATCACACTGGATGAGGAACGTGGGAGGGGATCTCGTGTAGCTCCGGTAAAAGGGCCTCCAGGTTTCTGGGAGGAGGTGGAGACTAACTACCCTGTCTGGACGTTTTCGGAGAGGGGCTGGATTGGTCATTTCCCGTTGACGGGCCAGCTTCCGGGCAGAGGAGGGTGGCGTCTAAGTTTAGGCCTCACTCCCCTGCCACCTCCCAAATTCCATCCTCTCAGGATTTTGTTCATTCATCCAAGACCCGTCGAAGAGGAAAGTATGGCCTCCGGGCTTCCGACGGCCTGGTTCCATGTGAGTAGAGTCCTCTGAGCTTTAGTTCACCCCTGGGTCTCGGGCGTGGGTGGCCGGAAGTGGTGGGACGCCACCCTCCCATAGATGCCCCCCAGGCCCTAGAGCCTCGGCGAATGGATGGGGGGGGCGCAGGAGAGACCCTGCTGGGTGGGCAAGCTGCAGGTTGCTTAGCCCTCCAAGGGAGTGATTACCATAGAGATCATTACAAGGGATTCGAATTTACTGGTTTAAAAAAGTTTGTTAATCTTCACCCGAGGCTATGTTTGACTTTAGAGAGAAGGTAAGAAAGAGAAAGAGAGAAACATCGATGTGAGTCTCCTATGCTCCCCAATCCAAACTGAACCCAAAACCTGAGCATGTGCCCTTACCAGGAATCAAACCCGCAACCTTGAGGTTTATGCACTGGCTGGGGCAGATTCTAATTTTTCAAACCTAGGGGAGACTGACAGGTCCGAGCAGGGATCAGACTCATTTAGATTTCAACAGCTACTCTGGCATCAAAGTCACAGGTGACATGAGCTCAGCCACTAGGAGAAAATGTGGATCCTTGGCAGGTGAAGAAAGTAGAAGCAGCACAGGCAGTGGGTGGGGGCTAAAAGCTTGGGTGTGATGATTCAGCTCATGGAATCCCCTAGGAGGACAGGAACACACTGACATAAGTGTTACAGTCCCCAGGTTAATATGTAATAAGGAGGTTTTCATGAAATGAAGCACCCTCTTCAGCCTCATGTGATGTTCTCCTTGCTGTGACCTGAATAGGGTCAAGCTTAGGTTTGCTCAGTGTCAGACAAACTCAGGAACACATAATGGGACCCCTGGAGTGCTTTCAGGTCACCTTGTAGACTGTGGCTTGATGTTCTCAGTCACCTGCATCCTGTCAACATGAGTGATGACAGGCACTGGCTGAACAGGAACCTATGGGTTTTAGGAACCAGTGACTTTTGAAGATGTGACTTTGGGTTTTGACCCGGAGGAGTGGGGACTGCTGGACCTTGAACACAAGTCCCTGTACAGAGAAGTGATGCTGGAGAACTACAGAAACCTGGTCTCAGTGGGTAAGGCTGGCCTCTGTGTCAATAAAGATTTGTGCTTTGCTGCTCGAATGTGGTGCCACTGTAGTGTGTGTCTGCTTGGGCTCGGGCTGCAGGGATCAGAGTACAAGGGTCAAGGCCCTGGAGTTTGAGGGAGAGGGCTTTATTTTGTACCCATGGGAAAAGGGTACCTTCGCATATAACTTCGGGAGCTTCACCTAGTCCACTCCTCAGAGGCCTTTAATACCAGGGAGGTGGTCACAAGAATCCCAGAGGACATGGTGTCAGTGTCCAGCAGCCCAGGAGTATCATCATAGACCCTGATCCCTTCCATCTCTCTCTGGTTGGTGTGAACTTTTCCATTCTTAGGTTAGTAACTGCATCATTGTGGCTCCAAGCATCACATCCTTGTTAAAAGCAGAAAGGAATGGGAGGGGGCAGCTATCCAGGCTAGTGCTGTTTTTACAGCTATCACATTTAGCAAAAAAGGAAAAGCCCTATGGCCTCCACTGACATGTTTCCCTTTGTAACTTGCTGGCCAGAATTGGTCCTGATGCCACCTTTATCGTCAAGGGAGTCCAAGAAAGCAAAGGTGTTGGGGGGGTTAGCATCACAGCCCTAGACCAGAGGTGTTCCCCCTAGGAGACAATAGCATGTGCCATGACAGGAAAGCATTTTTTTCCGAACACAGACCCCCCCCAAGCCCTGTCTTTTTTCCCTTGGGCAGAATATCAGCTTTCCAAGCCAGATGTGGTATCTCAGTTAGAGGAGGAGGAAGAACTCTGGTCGGTGGAGAGAGGAATTCCTCAAGACACCTTTTCAGGTGAGAACCAGGCACATGGGAGTCCAGTAGGGAATGGGTTGACTGGTTGGTCAAGGATTGCTGTCTTAAACAGAGAAGGTGGAAGAGGAAACCCCAGATGGGGTGCTGTGATGAGTGGCTGCAGACACACTGAATCAAGCTCCTCAGTTTCCTTTGGCCTCAGGGTTGTGGATGTACTCCTTGGATGAATATGAACCTGTTGCTGGTGGTACACTGGCAGTAGGGGTTCTCTCCCTCTGCTCCGCTCATTGTTGACTGCCCTCCCCTCATGTAATCACCACTAACGGGTGTGTGTCTTGGGTCACACTTTTTTTTAACATGTTTACATAATGCATGTACAAATACACTGTCCCTGACATAACAATAGTTCAATATAATGACCTTTGACTTTACAATGGTGTGAAAGCAATACTCATACAACCGTTCTGTTTTTCACTCTCAGTACGATATTCAAAATACATGAGATACTCAACACCATTATCAAGTAGGGTTTGTGTTAAATGATTTTTACCCAGATGTAGGCTAATGTAAGTGTTTCGAGTATGTTTAAAGTAGGCTGGTTAACTGCATTTTCAACTTGGGATGGTTTCAAGTTTCAATGGGTTTATCAGGACATAACCTGATCATAAGTTGAGGAGCATCTGTATATGTTTTTATTATTGGGGTGTTCTTAATACAGATAGGTTTTCTTCATTTTAACAGATTCAGTGTAATCTACAATTTTTTTCTCTTGATGGAGAGTCAAGTTGTTGCAGAAAACTTCCTTGCATATATTTTCTTTTTTGCACATTCAAGTTGGTTTTTCTGGTAAGATGTAAGCTAAAAATCTGCTAGCATTTTTACCCAGCTGTAGGCTAATGTAAGTGTTAGTGTTAATGTAAGTGTTAGCGTTAATGTGTTTTAGACAGCAATAAGTTGCTGTCTAAAATCCTTTAAAATACATGTACCTGCTCAAGTGCATGAGAGCTACTTTTCCCTTTCATTACCAGTGCTTTGTAATCTTAAGGTTTATAGATCTGTTAGGAAAAGATAGTATGTTCAGTTTAGGTAACTTTTCCTTTATGGCATTACACATAGTTCACTTTTCCTTTGTGCAATTACACGTATTTTCATAAGTTTGTGGAGGTGGGAAGAGAGAGAAACATTGATGTGAGAGAGAAACAGTGGTCGGTAGTCTCCTTTACACCCCCTGACTGGGATTGGACCGCAATCTAGGTATGTGCCTTGACTGGGAATCAAGCCTGCGACCTTTTGGTGCACAGGATGACACTCTAACCAACTGAGCTGTACCTGCTAGGGCTGTATTTCTTTTATAAGTTTAAATAGTATCCCCTCCCCCCATTTTTGGTGGATCTTAATATATTATGGATGTTAATATTGCAAATATACCAGGCCAACATTTACCTTCTACTTCTATTGAGTCTCCATAAAGGAATTTTATGATTCCAGGTATTTTTATTCCTATTTTAGGTTTTGCATCATATGTAGGCAGATTATGCAAATACTTTTTTGTATTCTAGTATTTGTTTTTTGTTTAACTGTTTATATAGCTGGCATTTCCTCATGTATGTGGTGTAGGGCACAAATTTTTTTGATATCAAGGGTCTCCACCTCTGGATTGTGGACCAGTGTTGGTCCGTGCCCGTTAGGAACTGGGTGGTATAGCAGGAGGTGAGCTTGAATGTACTGCTCTTGAATCATCCCCAAACCATTTCCCTCACCCCCCAGTCCTTGGCACCGGTCCTTTTGTCTTCCACAAAACCAGTCCCTGGTGCCAAAAAGGCCGGGAACTACTGGTGTTGGGCACAAGTTCTTTTAATATCCATCTTCTGACTAGTTTCTTTCACTTATTGAAACACTCATTATCATGGACTGAATTCTCACAGTCATCATAGATTGTAGGCTTCCTTGGCCTCTTCTGCTCCCTTGATCTCCGTCTCTGAGTATACACCATATTGCTGTACTTAATTGCAGCTTTATAAGTACTTATTTTAACTTTATACCAAACTTGGATAAATGATAGTTCCTGTTATTATTAGATATATATATTCTTAGCTGTTCTCAACCACCTGATTTGCAGATGAAACTCACCATCAGCTTAGCAGGGTTCATTGAGAAAATCCTGTTAGAGTATGAATTACATTTGATTGGACTTAGCAATCTCTTGATGTATAATTGGACACAAGGGTATGAAGAGGGATCTGACCTCACTGCTTTATCAGGCCTTTTAGGTACTGTTGGACTTTCACTGTAGCTGATGTTATTGCTCAGGTTAATCCTCCCTTGTAGTCAGTCTTACATAGTTGCTCCATGAACCTGTCATGCTGTTTAAATTCTCTTCATTAATTTTCTCAGTACAAAGTCATTTTATCAGCAAGTATAAAGCAAGCAGTCGTATTAATGTTTTTTCTTCTTTTTGAGAGATCATATAAACACATCAGTCACAACTGGTTCTTCGAAAACACTGTAAAACTGAGAATGTGAAGAGTGCATGGTTTCTTAACTGAAATGGGGAAATTTCGGGATTTTGATGAACATGATGGTTAATTTTGCTTTGGTTTAAATCAGTTTTTATCTAGATAAATAATTCTCTGGTGCTTTCTAATAAGTGAAAATCAGTAGCCCCAATTACTCCTCCAGAACCTTCCAAGGTGACCATAGGGATTTTCTCCTTTGAATTGTTAAGACAGTGACATAATAAATATACAGGCACCCTTGTTGTAGTGTGATGCTGGCATCCAGTGACATTTTTTAGGACTTTTACGTCAGTATTCATACATTGAATTGGGGATGTGGAGTCGTTTGTTTGTATTTGTGTTTGCTGTCTCTGTCATCTTTTGTATCAGTGTGCTGGCTTAGAGAGAACTTGGACTGCTCTCACTTCCCTGTGTTCTCTGAGTTTTAATACAAGAGACACTGAACTGCCTGCTTCTGGCAGTATCAGCTGTGAAATCAGTGCCTGGCCCCATCTCTGGTGATGACCTGTTTGCCACAACATAGAGGCTGGATTTCCCATGATTCTTTGCCCTTTTTCTGGACACCGTGTTTCAGCATTGATGACACAGTATTAATGTTTTGTTTTCCATGTTCAAATTTATTCCTTTCATTCCCTGCATTAACCAAGAGCACAGGTCACTGAACTTTACCTCACCTGGAAGATCCTCAGCAACACAGCACTGGACGAACCACCATGGTTTCTGTTCCCCCAGTCCCCTCCCTTGATCTAGCCTCCTAATGTCCTTTTTAGTCTTTGTGGCTCTAGCTATGGCAGGTGTGTGTCTCATCCTCCCTGGAACTTAATTAAGTCCATGTCCTGAGGGACCAAATCTTCATCTCTGCACTTCTTCCTGATCTAGTAGTTTCCTGAATCTACCTGCCACGGGGGACATTGGGCACCTGTGGTTCTGCACATCTTGTGTTATGGGAGACTTAGGGGTGGTGCCTTACAGCAGAGACCATGGGCAGGAAGGCTTGTCAGGATACTCTCTTCTGTCTGCTGTGCCTGAGGTGATAGATGCCTGACTCATCTCTGCTCTGTCAGAGTCCTTTATGTAATATTTCCCCCCATTGCTGCTTCTTCCCCTCACAAATCCCTGTGGAAGTCCTCCTGGGTCCCATGCAGTATACTAAACACTTTGGTAGTAAACTGAAGACCCTGCCATTGTAGGCTTTGTAATCTAGTAGTTGACAGCCTTTTACAAAACAAGTTGCACAAATGTAACCATGTAAACAGACAAATAGTGGTGAATACTGAGGAAAAAGAGCATGGTGTAAAGTGGGGGCAGTGGGGAGGTGGTCAGGAGACACTGAGGGGTGAGGTTGAAGCCAGTTCCCAAAAGAAAAAAAAAGTATACTGCAGATGTTTAAGAGTGGTGATGAGAACTTTTAGGCATGGAGACAGAATTTGGAGTAACTGAGAACAAACAGGCTTGGCATATTCAGGGAACAGAAAGTCACCCAGTCGGTGGGGAGCAGTAATGAGGTTTAATGACATGCAGCTACAGTTCACCAGACCACACAGGATCTCCACTATGGGGGGAGTTTGGTTTTTATTGAGCAGGTGTGGTGTGGCTTTTCACAGATCACTCTGGGTGCTCGTGGAAAAAGAACTATGGCCCTGGCTGGTGTAGCTCAGTGGATTGAGAGCGGGCCTGTGAACCAAAGGATCGCGGTTAGATTCCCAGTCAGGGCACATGCCTGGGTTGCAGGCCAGTTCCTAGCAGGGGACGTACAAGAGGCAACCATGCATTGATACTTCTCTCCCTCTCTCCTTCCCTTCCCCTCTAAAGATAAATAAGAGGTGATGATATTTGGCCTGAGAGAGGAGCAGCAGGGTTGAGGAGAAGCAAGCATGGGGCTCCTCCCCATTCATGGGTGGATTCTGTGAGGTGAGGTGAGTAATTGGCCAGGGGGTGCAAAACAGAGGAGGCTTCCATCAGTTTCTGCTAGGTAAAGGCTTCCAGGGATTTCCATACACATGTATTTACTACATATGCTTTTTTAATATGTGTCAACATCTTATTTAAAAATACAGTAAAGAATTTTTGGCATTGCATGGTCACATGGAGGAGTCTGGTAAAGACAAAATTTTGAAGGATGGAAATAGAGGTTATGTTTTTCTTGTGTTCAAATAACTTTTTAAACAAGTTATCTGAGTAGTACAAAGAACTCCCTAGTAACTTCTTCACCTAGATTCAAGAGTTTGGAACTTTCTCATGTCTTGACCCATTCTGTTAATCAGGTATGAAGGAGAGGGGACTTAGACATTTGTAAGCCAGTTAAATGCACCTTTGTGAACCTCAGGAGGAGGTCCAAGCAGTGTATAAAAATGTGGGAATCATAGGGTTTGGAGTGGCATGCTTGACCTTAGAGGAAACAACCATCTCTTGCAGTGGTCTCTTACTCCCAACACTGGTGTAGCTGGGTCTCTGCTGCATGCAGAGAACTGGGAATGAATGGAAAGCTAGGCCTCTCTGGCTCCCTGGGATGGCAAAACTGGTAGCATGGGCATTGTTTGAAGTAGAAGGAAATGGTAAACACGTAAGACAGGTGGCATTCATCTTCAATTAGGTATTGATTTGGAAAGATGTGAAGATAAGGGATGTGGAAAAATATTTGATGGCATGCAGTCTTCAGCCATCACATAGTGTTCTTTTAAGAAAATACATATATGTGGTTCAGGTAGAACACTTGACACATAATCTAGATTTAGTCATTAGAAAATCAGTGGAGCGAAGACACTGATTTTCAAAATCTATTTTGAAAAAATAATAGGAAAGCCTGTAGGACATACAACTTTTATGACTTGTCAAGAAATGAAGCAGGAGGTGAGCCCTACTAATATGAATGTGGCACCTCTCAAAGTAGCAGTAACAGTAGTAGAAAAAAACAGGAGGAGATCCTTTTGTGGGAGGGAGGAAAGGAATCCTCTAGATTTCATCTTTTGTGTAGCTTGAGGGGACTCACATGGGAGTAAAGCAAACTTGGGGAGTAGGAAGTCAGTTGTTTTGTACAAGGGATTCAAGAACAAGAGTGAATGAGTGTTTAGTGTTGAAAATCCTGTTTTCAGCTCATTTTGGCTTACTTTAAGACGGCTCACATGGGAGATTAACATGCAGAGACCCTGAATGGAGAAGTCCTTTTCGTGAGTTTTTCAACATACGAACTCAAACAAGGGCAAAATCCCAGAAATATGATCCTAGCCGGAAAGGCTTCTGGTCTGATTCAGCCAGTTTTGAGAGAATTCATACTGGACCAAAAAAGTCTAGTATTATGGAAAAGTTCTTACACCAAATAATTCTATGTGAGAACTCTGAAGCCATGGGAATGTGATTGCTGTGCAAGAGGTTTCATGCATAGCTCTTACTCAGCATTGTTTCATCTTCCGGACAGCGCCTGAGAATGTAGTTGGTGTCAGGAAGGCTTCAGAAGACACAGAACCCACTGGCAAGCTCTTCAGTAGGAGTCCTCATCATGTTCACATCAGAGGACTCCTATGACAGCAGACCCTCAATGTCACCTGTGCAGGCAAACCATAGCACTAGGTCTCACCTTATCTGACAACAAGCAAACAAAAAACCTTACTGGAGGGAAGGAACTGCACTGAATAATAAATACCTCACCCTATTTTTACACCAGATAAGCCATACAGAAGGCAAACTATGTAAAACTGAAGATAAAAATGTACAAATAAAATAGGTCCTGTCTTTTCCAGCTTGTTCTGTGATCTGATCTGAACATCTGGAGCAAATATTAAATAACGTGGGTGAGAACAGGGATCTGTATTTCAGTTACTGATGTAGGTCCCCAGTTGCTAAGACATTGACTGAATCTCTAGCTCAAGAAACTGTTGAATGAAAAAAAATGGTTGAAGAAACGGCAAGAGGCAAGTGGACATCATCAAAGAGAAGAGACTTTGAAGACAAGGCCAGTATTGGTGAGGGATGATGAAGGAAATCTTAGGATAAAATAGATAGCACTATGAAAAACTCCAAGAGGCTCACATCCTTGGAGACTGGGCCAAAAGTCTAGGATCATGAGTGAATATCAAATATGTTTTAGCACAAACCCAGTCTGGCAGACTGTGGTCATGCACTGTGCAGTCTTTTTTTTTTTTTTTTTAAGATTTTATTTATTTAGTTTTAGAGAGAGGGGGAGAAACATCAATGTGCCCCCCCACCGGGGACCTGGCCTGCAAGCCCAGGGAACTGGTGACCCTTTGGTTTACGGGCCAGCAGTCAGTCCACTGAGCTACACCAGCCAGGGCAAATCTTAATCCTTTTATCTGGGGACCACTCTCAGAAGTCCAGAGGTAGTACCCTGGGTGATTTCAAGGCCTGGAATACCTTAGCTATTAGTTGAATATGAAGGAAGACAAATGAACTAATAAGCATTTGACACAAACACTGTGCAGGGGCAGAGAGAAGGGACCTCAGAGTCCTAATGAAAGAAGTGGTAAGAATCAAGGCAGGAATAAATGAATCAGAAATGCAGGAGAAGAAAATAATCCAAGAGCCCATTTTGGGGTGTAACTTGGATTAAACAGAGTAAATAAGAGACCATCTAAAAACCTATACAGGGGAGAAATTATGTAGATATTCAGCAGCATATGAGGTAGTTTCCATTATACTACTTTACACAATTTTACAAAGAATGAGCCAGTTTTGTGTACTATGTGAAAAAAAAAATCTCCAAGATATACAGTAGGATATTTCTTACAATATCTTAACATATGTATCTTACATATGTAAAGATAATATGCAAATATTATTGATGCCTTTTTCTTTTAAGTGTACACATAAAATACAAATATGAGTATATGTTGATTTCTTATCACTGTAAGAATATAGAAACTGATAGACTGTGATTGCTTCCCAAGAAGGAAACTGGATGGGAGGCTGACTTTCCTTTTTTTTTTTTTTTTTTTTGAGGTACTGCCTCCTTGTAACTATGAAGCAGCCGGTTATGTCTCAGTACTGACCTGGGCAGTGAATATCTTCCAGCTTTCTGATAAAAGGTAGTTTCCATGGAACATGAACAGTTCAGTAACAAAACAGAGACTGGCATGCTAATAGGTTCTTTCTGAAAAGTATACCAAAGCACAAAATGATAAAAATACTGAGGAGACAATACTTATAGCTGGTAACACCACCTTTTTTTTTTTTTTAGAGGGAAGGAGAGGGAGGCGGAGAAACATCGATGTGTAAGAAACATCTTTCAGTTGCCTCTTACACGCCCCTAACCAGGGACCTGGCCTGCAACCCAGGCATGTGACCTGACTGGGAGTCAAACCAGCAACCTTTCAGTTCACAGGCAGGCACTCAATCCATTGAGCCACACCAGCAAGGGCACAACTACCTTTAAAAAAAGGAAAGGACTAATCTTTTAAAACAGTAAGGAGTTCAGAAATATGACAAATTACAAAATAATAGAGAAACTAATAACTTTGATTTACAACAGGATAACCAGTTTAATACAGATGGCGGAAAGGTTTTGTTAATATTTTTTTGAAATGGTACCTAAGAATAAATTAAGGAATAGACAGGCTGTTTTTGAAGAAAGTTGTTAGTGGGACGTGGAAGACTGGAATAGGTGTAAATGTTGACTTATAAGGGCTTACAAAGGCTAGAAGTGTATGAAGTTCCTTGCTTGACTACGTCCTACAGCCTCTAGGGAAGTGCTGTTAGAGCCCTTTTACCTGTGGGAGCAGGAATGCCAATGTCTGTCCCAGCTGGTCTGTCTGGGAATAGGCAGATGGGGTGTTAACCAGGTGTCCCCTTTTATGCCATGGCCTGCACTTCCAGCCACTTCCCAGGGTCCCCAGCAGATGGGCACTTTGTAGCAACAGCAATCCTCCCATGATAATTTACATATAGGCTACAATTTCAATGCTAATTAGATTTTCTGGAATTTGACAGAAATGGAAAGTCCAGGCAGAAGGCTAGAGGGTCTTTAGCCATGTTGAGTCAACAAATACTTTGCTTGAGCACTTGACAAAGTGCCAGGCACCATTACAGGAGTGGCGAGGCTCGTCTTGTTGGGTCTCCTTTCATTCCAGAGCATGTGTGGCTGATTGACTTGAAACCAACAAACTTGAACATACCAGGTCTGTTCCTTGATCAAATTGGCCATCTTCCCAATGTTTCTTGGTCACCTGCAGCTACTGGCTGCTGTGTTGGGCAGTGCTGCTTTAGAGGTGGAGAGGTGATGGTAAAGACCAAATATTTTGAGGTGGCAATCAGTGCTATCAGGACAACTAAAACAATGGGACATGCTGGGGACAGTGGGGAGGCATGGGTAGTTTAGAACTGGTCAGGAAGACAGTACTAAGGAGGTGACATCCAAGCTGAGAGCTTGATGGGGAAGATGTTGGGAAAGACTACTAGGCAGGCGGATGGCAGAAATTTGAAAATTTCTAGACGAGACACTCTTGTGCACATCTTAGAAAATGTAAGATGGTGGCTAATGGAAAGTCCCAGTTGGTATAAAGGGCACAAAAGAACAGGGTTCGGGATCCCAGCTGTTGCATTCCCTGTGTGACCTTGGCCAGAGTTCCTGGCCTTTCCCAACATGGATTTTTTGTGTGAATATTGGACACTTGTTTACTGTGACTGTGGTGAAGTCCATATTCCCGGGGCCCTTCATGAAATGGTAGCCACTGTTACTGATCAAAGAGTGATACAAAGGTGGTCATTAAAACCTTTACCAGACCCTTCTCTGGGCCTGGCATAGGGGTTTCTGTCACACAAAACCCAGTTGGCAGCCTTAGAAGTCTAGTGGGGTATTAAACAGTCGTCATATTTGTGGACTAGTAGCCGCAGTGTACCTGGTTAGTCGTCAGTGTTCACTAGGAAACTGCACTGTTAGGGAGCCAGCTTACCTTGGAAGGGAAACAGTGGAGAGACAGAGGAACGTGAGGGAAGAAAACAGCAGCTCCCATCAGCCTGTACTGCAAGCTGGACCTAGCTTTGGGTACCTAATCACTTACAGTAAGGAAACCTTGCCCAAAGATTGGTATTTGAACAATCCAGTAGAGAAATAGGGAGTTGCAGGTCAATGGATTACATTGCTCAAATTCTCCAGCAGTCAGCTGGTGGATTGAAAGCCAGGACCAGTGTTCCCCCACAGATGGGTCAACATTACGATGGTGTGAAAGCCTTGTGCTTTCAGTAGAAATGTTCGAAACTTTTATCTTTTCCCAGGCTAGTGATGGGGGTATAGTACCGTTCTAGAGTTGCTGGGCAGCGGCAGAGCCTTAGCTGCCAGTCAACCACATGGTCACGAGGGTAAACAACCAACACTACAATGTACTGTGTTGCCAGCATTGTGTAGATATATTGTGTTTTCCCATCTCTTCAAGCCTACAGAACCCCTGTCTGTGTCTGCTGTTTCTGGTAAGAATTGGGAGGTAGTCACTGTTGAAATGAAACTCAAGATAACTCTCCAGCTGTGGGCTAATGTTGTATTTTGAGCATGTTTAAGGTAGGCAGGGCTCAGCTGTGATGTTCAGTGGGTTGGGTGTATTAAATGCATTTTATTTTTATTATTGACACTATTATAGATGTCCCCATTTCTCCCAACTTTGCTCAACTCCATCCCCTGACCCCTTTCCCTCTGGCCATCACCATACTGTTGTTCGTGTCCATGAGTTATGCATATGTGTTTGGCTAATCCCTTCCTCTTAAGTCTAAATGCATTTTCAACTTAAAATACTTTCAACTTATGATCGGTTTATGAGGTTTTAAGTTGAGGAGCATGTGTACTTGGAGCTGCAACTGTTAAGGATTATTTTATGCAGTCCCAGGGAGCGGGGTGGGTCAGTCAGTAAAGCTCTACCCCTGTGAAGTGAGGATCCACTTCCCCGTCAGCTGGTAAGCTTAAGAACTTCCATTTTACTGGTAAAGATTACTTTAGAGGACTTGGGATGGTCCAGTGGATGAGAGCCTTAGAGGACTGAGGTGCCTAGAATAACCCTCACCAGCTTCCAGGCTTGTGGCCCATCTTATTTACTGCCTGGCACTCACTCAGTATGGTAACTGCAGGACCTGTGTCAGATTGCACCTGCAGGTGCTGGGCTCTCAGCACCCTAAGGACTAGCAGAGTTCCTGACACCCAAACTCAGAAAGGTTCTGTGGCTTAAAACAGTAAGAGTTAACATTTTTCAGCAAGCATTTAATGCAAGATTTTGAAAAAGCACCCTGCTGCCCCCAAGGAAAAGAAGAGAAACTAAATTAAAGGTGGTGTAAGTAAATCAGAAACCGGGAGGGGGCAGGGAGATAGAGGAGGATAAAAAGAATCCGGCAGTTATTTTAAGGGAGAAGGCACTAAATAAAAATCCCTCTGATGAGCCAGAGAGTACAAAACGAGTTACATATATAAATTATGGAGCTATGAAGCAATACGGAGAAGGAAGGTTTAGTTGTTGGTGGTGGTGGTTTTTTAATATTTTTATTTATCTTTAGAGGGGGAGGCAGAGAAACGTCAATGTGTGGTCGCCTTGCGCCCCCTGCTGGGACCCTCAACCCAACCATGTGCCCTATCTGGGAATCGAATCAGCGACCCCTTTCTTTGCAGGCCGGCACTCAATCCCCTGAACTACACCAACCAGGGAGGAAGGTTTTCAAGTGTCATGTATGGTTATTGCTCAAATGGTGACTGGCCCAGCTGTAAGTCCTCCTAGGGAGGCGACCTCCCCAAAATCCTGTATTGGGGGGGCACATGTCAAGTCCCTGTCCCAGGCTTTCAAGTTACCCTCAGGGGAATTTTAAGTTTTACGGGTGTCTGCTTAAAGAAAAAGAAATGAACTACACTTTAAAATCCAGAATTTGGAGGTGGGGATGAACCCAAGAAATCCTAAAGAATAGGAGGTGATTAAATTCTAAAGATAACGGCAGATATTTATTAGTGAGTTTGGAAAGGTCCCCAAAGGAAACATTCAGAAGGTTTTGTTGGGAGAAGAGGTTGGAAGTGACAGGTCAAACGCCTGTCATTTTTACCAAAGAGGGAAAAAACACTTTGTGGGGCAGGAGTGTCCGGCGATGGCCAAAAATTGCTATGTGTGTAGGTCACATTTGTTGCGCAACCCGGCGCGCCTAGGGCCAGCCTGGGGCGGACTCACCCCGTGCTGGACGAGTGCGGGCCGGAGCCGCTCACTTCCGGCTCTCCGCAGCACTTGTAAGGTCTATGCGACTGAGAGACTCGGCAACCAAAAACAACCAGGTTTGAAGAACGCTGGGAGGAAGGGAAATAGGACGCCCTACGAGAAGGGGAAGGGGGACCTGAGGAAGATGAAATGGGTTAGGAAGCTGGTGCGGCCAAGAGGGACACGGGGCCAAGAGGGATCGGGGAGGTGTGCGTGAAAGGTCCACCTGCGCCGCCTCTGTACCCGGCTCCGACTTGGGGGTCGTGGGAGGGGACCGGAGGGGGATGCGTCGGAAACTTGCTCCCGGCAACCCACTTTGGTCATTCGGGCATACACCGAGGCGCATGCAACTGACAAGGCGGCGCCGGAAGCCGCGCCGCGGAGGTTCCTGGGAGTTGTAGTGTGCCACCGTGTAGCTCATGACGTACTCCAGCGCCCGGCGGAAATTGCGGCCACAAGCAGGGTGTAGGCGCTACCCGGTTTCGCCGCTTAGAAGAGGGGGAGACGTTCTGAACCCCCGGCCTCCCGGCACCTGTCGATAACGCTGGCTGTAAAGGCAGCAGGTGCTGGAAGGTTGCAGACACTGAGAAATGCCCTGCTTCCCTTAACATCGCCTTGACTTTATTTTTAAAGATTTCTTTTTTTAGAGGGGAAGGAAGGAAAATAACGAATATCGATCTGTTGCCTCTCGCAGCCCCTCCCTCACTGGCGACCTGGCTGGTAACCCAGGCACGTGCTCTGTCGGGGAATCAGACCAGGGAATCAGATCAGCGACTTTTCCATTACCCTGCGGATGCCCAACCCACAGAGCAACAGCAGCTAGAGGGTTTTTTTGTTTTGTTTTTAAGCAGTCCCAGTTGCTCCTGAATAGCGATTTTCTGTCCTGCTTTTTTATTTTACACGCAGGAGCTTTCCTATGTTGTAATAATGACATTAAATAAATGTGATTTTTTATTTTTAGAGAGGGGGGAAGGGAGGAAGAAAGGAAGAGAAACTTCAGCGCTGTAGAGGTACCTGGATTGGTCGCCTCTCGTGCGCCCTCAACTGGGGGCGGGGCTTGCAACATAGGCTTGTGCCCTGACTGGAATGGAACAAGGGACCTTTGGTTGGCAAGCCTGCGCTCAGGCTGATTTTATTTTTTTATTCAACGTGACTTTTAATGCCTCTGTGGGAATCTTTCACAGTTTTCGTGAACTGTGTTTTCCAGCACTGTTTAGGTAATGTGTGTTATGGAAATGAACCCACCCAAATGCGGACAGTCAGAGCCCTTGTAGCAAGAGGCTCAGCCAGCATCTTACGTTTGTTAGACGTGGTAAGGAAGGCAGGATCGGGGGCCGGGGGGGGGGGGACGATTTACGAGAAAAACGGGAAGGTTCTGGTCGGAGATGATGGGCCTGGGGGGGCAAAAGAAGAAAAAGGAGAAACTGGAGGTCACTAACCAAGACCCTACCCAGTGGGCTTGTTGCTATATGTCAGAATTTTGTTCTCAAATGTGGTCTGGCCTGTCTCTCCGAATATTCATTCTCTGTCTGCGTCCATTTTCATCTCCAGGTGGCTCCCAGACCATGAGTAGATTAACTTGCAGATAGTAAAGAGCATTCTTTGTTAAGGCTTGATTGAGTTCATGCTGTAAGTTCCTTTCCAAGTAGAGTTGTGTTAACCACTTACACTCAAAATTTCGAGGGTGATAGTGCTTATTTGCTCTTGAGGTCAGCCACACTTTCTGTTTTAAAAACAAATCTAGTTAGCAATGAATCATAAAACATGCTTATTTAGAGTTTAAACTGTTGCCAGAACCAGTTCCATCTGGGAGGGGGTACATTTTCCCACACCAACAAACAATTCTCAGACGCCAGCAGAGTCTCAACTCAATTTTGACGCTTATTCCTGGTGATAACATCAAACTCCACAGGTTAAATCCTACAAGTCGGCAGCCCCCACCCTTGCCCATCCCCAAACACGCACATGCACATACTTATTTCAGATGCAAGCCATAAGCCCAGGCTCTGTGCTTCTGACCAACTGGTTATGGAGTGAAGGTGCCAACCACTTTTTCTAACTCAGAATGCCATGCAATTCCAGGTTGTACCTGTACACTAATCCACTGAATGCAAATCAGGGGTTCCCACAACACTCCTGGGGTTTGACTAATTTGCCCACACAACTCAGAAACATTACTTCTAAGTACCTTCATTATAAAATTACCCCTTCCTCAGAGCCTCCTCCATTCCCAGTCCAGGTCACCACTGTCCCAAAACCTCCACATCTTCACCAACCAAGAAGCTCTCTGAATCCCATCCTTTTGGGGTTTTATGGAGGCTTCACTATAATAGGTATGATTGATTAATCAATGGCTATTGGTTCCATCTCCAGCCCCTCTCCCCTCCTGGGAGGTTGGGGGGTGAGGTGGGTTCCAGCCCTCTAATCACATGGTTAGTCTGGCAAATATCCCTTATCCCCACATGCTTCCCAAAAGTCACCTCATTAGCAGAACAAGACACCTGGAGCTGTGAGCCAGGAACTGTTGATGAAGACCCACTAATATGAGAAATATGTTTTGGTTCAGTTGACCAAATATATACTATTTTCTTAATTCATTTTACTTATTTTTTGAGAGGGGGGAGGGAGGGAGAAAGAGAGAGAAACAATGTGTGAGACATACATCAATCGGTTGCCTCTTATACGCCCCCAACCAGGGACCTGGCCACAAATCCAGGTATGTGCCCTGACTGGAAATCAAGCTGGTGACCCCCTTGGTTCTCAGGCTGGCACTGAATCCACTGAGCCATACCATCCAGGGCTGTTTATTGGTTTCAGAGAGAGAAAAACATCAGTTGATTGACTCCTGTATACTCACCAACCAGGGATGGAACCCGCAGCCTTTTGGTGAATGGGACAATGCTCCAACCAACTGAACCACTTGGTCAGGGCTTTATACTTATTATAAATCATGATATTTTGTGTTTTTTCTTTTTTTAAAATACTTTAGAGAGAGGGGAAGGGAGGTAGAAAGCGAGGTATATGAGAGATATATTGATTGGTTGCCTCTTGCACTCATGCCCCCAACCTGCGGCCTTGCCTATAACCCAGGCATGCATCCTGACTGGGAATCAAACCAGCAATTGTTTGGTTCACAGGCTGGTGCTTAAGCCACTGAGCCATACCAGCCAGGGCACATGTGTGTTGTATTTTTTAAAGTCTTTAAATCTTTCAGAATTGGTATTTCTTCTTGGAGTTGTAGAGAGCTTCCTTGTTTCCTGTTGCTTTGCGCACTCTCCTTAGCATTCCAGAGCGATCCTGTAGTTCTCTTCGGTTGGGTGCTCTTGTGGATGCCACACTACGACACAGAGCCCCCCTGCCTTGCCCAGACAGTCTCAGTCTTGGACCCCAGGGAGGCAGGATCAGGTTCTGTTTCCCTTGTGGGCAACAGGCATATATAGCATCACAGGTCTCTTCTCAACCCTTATTGCCTCTTGTTCTTTTTTTTCCTTGCTATAGTGAAGTAATTTACATATCATAAAGTGTGCAATTCATTGCTATTACTGGGTTCACAAGGCTATGCATCCATCACTACAATCTAAATTCAGAACGTTCTCATCATTCCCCCCCCAAAAAACCTCATATTCATTAGTTATTAGCCCCAAATCCCTCAAATCCCCCATCTCCTGAAACCACCAATCTATCCCTGGCTGGGTATGTCAGTTGGTTAGAGCGTCATCCCTATATGACAGGGTTGTGGTTTTGATCCCTGATCAGGACACATAGAGGAATCAGCCAATGAGTGCTCAAATGTGTGGAACAACAAATTGGTATTTCTCTTTCTCCCTGCCTCTCTTTTTCAATAAATTAATAAGTTTATTAATTCAATAAATTTTAAAAATTAAGTACTTTAAAAAAACACTACTTTCCAGCCTCACTCTGGATGAAAATGGGCACTGGTTTTTTATATGTGTCCAGAAATTGTTAATGTGACTACACTGAGACACAGGTTTTGCTTCCATCACAGTAACTTTATTGCAGTGGTGACAATGAGACCTGTAACATTTTCTGCTTAAAAAAAAAAAAAAACAGACAAAAAACAGAAATGCTACTTTCCATTCCTTTGTATTTGTATATTTTCAACTTTTTTTTTTAAGGAGCAGGGTTTATTAGTGGGGAATAAGAGGGAAAATGGAACCAACCAAGGAAGGTTAAGACTCGCAACATTTCAAGTAAATGAAACTACATAATATGTGGCCTTTTGTGTTTGGCTTCTTTCACATAGCATAATGTCAGCATTCATACATGCTTTAGCATGTATCAGTACTTCCTTTTTTTATTATCCTCCCTAGAGGATATGTTTTTTTATTAATTTTAGAAAGAGGAAGGGGAAAAGAGGAGAAATATTAAAGTAAGAGGGAAACATCGATCAGTTGCCTCTCGTGTACACCCCAACTAGGGATAGAACCCACAATCTAAGTGTCCTGACTGGAGATCAAACACACAACCTTTTGGTGCACAGGATGACGCTCCAACCAACTGAGCAACCATGTCAGGGCACTGTTTAACTTTTTGAGGAGTCGCCATCCAATTCATCACCACCAGTTGTTACCCTCCCTCTTTGCAATAACCTTCCTAGTTCATGTTGTTCACATCTTGTTGTGTGAGATTGTATCTCACGTGGTTTTATTTAGCACTTTCTGGGTGGCTAATGATGTTGAACATCTTTCTATGCACTTTCTGGTCATCTGTCTTCCTCTGCTTTTGACTTTCAGAGTGTCCTAAGACTCAGTTATACCCTCATTTGGATCCTTTTCCTGCCGAGGAACCCCTGATGAAGATCGAGGTTGTTGAAGTTCTCACACTCAATCAGGAGGTAGCTCGTTCCCGGAATGCCCAGATCCGGGCCCTGTATGCTGAAGATGAGAGCCTGAGCCCAGAGGTCCTCTGGGAGCCCACTCAACCACTGGGCAGCCATCCAGCTAACTCCGAGGCTGCGCGTCAGAGGTTCCGGGGGTTCTGCTTTGAGGAGGCAGCAGGACCCCGAGAGGCCCTGTCTCAGCTCCGCAAGCTCTGCCACCAGTGGCTACAGCCCGAGGCGCACTCCAAGGAGCAGATACTGGAGCTGCTGGTGCTGGAGCAGTTCCTGGGCACGTTGCCTGGGAAGCTCCGGGTGTGGGTGGAGTCGCAGCACCCGGAGGACTGCCAGGAGGCAGTAGCCCTGGTGGAGGATGTAACCTGGATATCTGAGGAAGAAGGTAAGTGCAGAGGAAGTGTGGGTTGGGAGACAGTTTTGTGGGAGCATCTTGGAGGATGGCGGGGGGTCATACCCTCTGCATCTATACTGAGAGCATCTGCCTCCTCCATGTGTTCCTGAATTAGAGCTTGAGGCACTTCTTTGCTAGCATACCTGCTGTTACCTCTAAATCAAGGCCTTTGAGAATGGTCTCCTTCCTGGATCCATTTGTGTAAATGGAAGGTCTCAGGTCCCACCTTGCAGCTACCAAAACCCTTGGGTGGCCCCTGGCACTGCATTATTATGTAAGGAATGCTCTCCATCTACAGGCCTCTGATGGAAGCTCTCAGATGAAGTGCTTCATTGTCCCCCAGGAGGCAGTAGAGGCCCTGATTTTAGTCACAATGGCATATCCCTGGGTGCTTTCTAACGTCTACTTGGTGGGGGCTGTGGGTAAATGGTAACCAAGGAACACAGAACTCCTGGGCTCACCAAGCCTTCAGTCTAGCAGGAAAGATGGGCATTTGACAAATGAATGTATATGAGACAGGTGTTGTTGGAAGTCCTGGCACTGGGGACTGTGGAAGCCAACTTGCTGTAGCCAACACCTGGTGCAGAGCAGAGCCCAAGAGGCAGCAAGACAGATGTGTCAGGCAGGCAAGTATCCCCTATCCAGGCCCACATGGGACCTGTCAGTATGTTCCAGAATCAGAGACTGGGTAGGTCTGTACCACAAGGAGCACGGGGCGGGCTAGCAGGGCCCTTGGCAAATGTTACTCTAATGCAGCAGGAACTGACCCCTGAGTTCCAGGGAGGGTGGCAGGATCTGATGGAACTTTCCAGGATTCTCCAGGCTGTAGCATGTGGCTTGTGGACCACCCTGAGCTATGACCATGCTGAGAGGAGTGACCATGATGGTAGCTGGGGGGGTTGCATTTAGGAGCTGACTCCATGAGACTGGGTTTCTCAACAGAGTTGGGCCAAGTTCTGTGGAGCTCAGACATGTTTTTGCTCACCTCAACACCCTAAGTAGCATCTGGCGGGTGCTCAGAAGACATTTCTTGAACGAACAAATGATTTACTGATTGACTTTTGTAATTTTGGTGGCAGGTGGAATACAAGATGGAGGGTGGGGTGCAGGGGCCAGGGCATCCATGAGAAGCCATTGGGAGGGAGCGGTATCTCCTCTTCGCTGAGTCTAGGATGTCCACATTCTCATCCCTTGAACCTGTGAATATGTTACTTTCCAGAGTGCCTTTGTAGACATTAGGTTAAGGATCCTGAGATCGGAGAATTGTCCTAAAGCTCACAGGCAGGCTTTCTCCCTTTGGGGCCTCCCTGCATGGAATTTCTTGTAAACATTCCCCCAAAAGTTTCTTTGGCTCTGCTTGGCCCCGTTTTTGTCTTTGATCCATCTTTGTGGCCAGTTGGAAGCGATGGCCTGGTGGGCCAGCCTGGGCCACATTGTGTGTGCCCCTTGATAGTGAGGGTGGATCATCATTTAGGAAGCCCACAGACCATGTGTGGATGTGTGAGGAAAGTTGAAATTGAGACGGGCTGTGAGGCCGAGCAGGGCTGTTTCCTAAGGTGGAGGATACTTGGTAAAATTCCCATCAAGATGGGTGTGGTGAGCCCTGGTTGGTGTGACTCAGTGGATTGAGCGCCGGCTTGCAAAATGAAGGGGGGCCAGTTCAGTTCCTGGTCAGGGCACATTCCTGGCTTTCAGGCTGGGTTCCAAGTTGGGGGCATGCAAGAAACAACTGATTGATATACTTCTCACACATCAGTGTTTCTCTCCCTCTTTTCTCCTTCCATTCCCCTCTCTGTAAAAATAAACAAATATTTTTTCTTAAAAAAAAGATGGGTCTGTTGGGAAAGTGGGTCTGGTCTTGGGAGTCAGGGGAAGTCCCACCCTCCACATGGTGACAGGGGAGTGTGGAGAACTCAGAAGACACAGAAATGGGATCTTTGCCTCTGAGGAGAAGGTGTGAGCCTAGTAGCTGAGGTGAATGGGGACCTGAGGAGGCTTCATAGATCCTGGGGAGACATGGGATGTCCTTGTGCTAACAACACCCAGCTTACCCCTTGTGCTGACATCTGCTCACAGCATCACCTGACATGGACCCCACCTGCTTTCTGGAGACCACAGCTCAGCAGGAGGAAGAGGAGGAGACTACTTGCCCATCAGAGGCACTACCTGAGGTGCGTGGATAGTATCGCCCTTTCCTGCTTTGGTCACAGCATCTGCTGTGAGGCGGGCCCACCCTGAGGCCTCCAGGCCAGACCTTCTGAAATTTATGAGCATGAAGGGCAGGAGAACCTTTGTCCTTCAGGATGAATAGTTAGGCGTTTATGACTGAAACAGAGTCTAAGGTTTGCTTCAGAATAACACAGAGCTGGGGCGTGGACAAAATAGGGCCATTGAGGCTCACATAGAGGGACCCAGCCACTGCGTATATGTGGCATCAGTCAGGGCTGCTTCTGCTGGAAGTTGCTTACACCTGGCTCAAGCATCAGTATGAGCTTGCTGTCCCTCCTGTAGTGAGCATTCTGTGGTGGGCTCCAGGCAAGGCTGTATTCAGTGGCTCCTCAGGATGGGAGGTCTCTATCCAGATGATCTATGGCTCTGCCTGTGGTGGGCAAAATGCCTCCCAGATCCAGGCAAAGGGCAGTGGGGAGGCCTTTCCCTTCCTCCTGCGGTTCTTGTCATTTCCTCAGAAAGGACTGATCACAGCTGCCTGGGAACAGCCTCATCCTGCAGCAGCTCCTGTCTCTCCATATGGTGGGGTGGGGGCTGTGCCCATCAGTGGGACTCCTGTGGAGAGTTGTGGGGAATGGTGAGCTGGACACAGGTGTGGGTTGGCAGAGGCAGTTTGCTTGTAGTATTTGCAGCTCTTAGTGAAGTAGGGATTCTGCCTCCAGCCTTAGACTGGTTTTGTGAGAGACCTATTGGACCTCTTCCAAGCCAGTGTTTCCAGCAAACCCCCAAGGGAAAAGCATCCCTTCCCTGCACAGCAAGCTCTTTCAGGATATCCCAGCTGGCCTGCCCCCTGCCCCCTTGGATGACTTCCTGACTTATGCTAAGTAGACGCACAATATGTGGCATTGCAGGAACCAGTGACCTTCCTGGATGTGGCCGTGGACTTCAACAGGGAAGAATGGGATCTGCTGGACCCAGCACAAAGGACCGAATACCATGACGTGATGCTGGAGACCTTCAGACACCTGGTCTCTGTGGGTAAGGTCTTGCCCACACTGGGCATTCCACCGTCCCAGGACAGACCAGGGATGCCACAGGGACCCTGAGTTTGTGATTTCGCCTACGCTGGGCCCGGCTCAAGGAAGGGGCGTGCCCTCAAGAGTCTCCGACTCCATCCAGGGCCTTTAACTGGTACTGTGGACCTGAAGTGGGGGTGGGTGTTGTGTGGACAGAGGCATCTTGAGGTCCACTGAAGAACTTGACCTATCCACCCTGCAGGTGTGAGGGCAACGCAGGACTTTGGAGAGCTAGACAAATACTCCAGCCCTCAGCCCAGCCCTTGATCTCCAAGCTCAGTGTTCCCTGCTTTGCTCCTTTATTGCTTTTCTCATTCTCTCCTCAGGTTAAAAGACTGTACTTGGGGGTAAAACAAACACCCCCACCCCCCAGCTTTTGAATAAGTAATTATGGCATACTCTCAACCCCTTCAGCATTTTCTCTGTGCAGAATCCACACCTTTTGGTTTTTTTCAGGGTGGGAGAATACATTGGAAAGCAAAGAATTAACCCCAAAGTCTCCTATTCCTGAGGCAGAAGCAGCCCATGACCGGAAAGTGGACAAACCATCAAGGGCCGAGGTCCTGTCTTCTACCTCAGGAGATGCCTTGCAGGGTAGGGCCCTAGAAACTCAGGACACAGCATTGAAACATGTGGGCCTGACTCAGGTGGAATCCCTCTCTCAGAAGCAGCACTGTGAAAGCCCCAGCTCCCAGGCAGACACGGGTCTTGACCCAAACCATGTTTCACTCCAGAAAACTCTACCTAAGAAACACTTGCGCAAGCGTAGCTCACGGGTTAAAAAGGTGATGCATAATTCCCGTGAAAAAATCCATCAGAAGAGTCACAAAGGGAACAAAGCCAGGGAAAGCAGTGGTTGTGGGATTGTTGGCCAGAGCACCCAGCAGGTTACATTTACGAGAATTCATAAGGGGAGCCAAATTTGCCGATGCAGTGCATGTGGTAAAACTTTCTGCAACCCAAGATACTTCTCTGTACATAAAAAAATCCACACAGGAGAGAAGCCCTACGTGTGTCAGGACTGTGGGAAGGCCTTCATTCAGAGCTCTTCCCTCACGCAGCATCAGAGAATTCATACTGGAGAGAGACCATTTAAATGTCGTGAGTGTGGGAGGACTTTCAATGATCGCTCAGCCATCTCCCAGCATGTGAGGACTCACACTGGAGCCAAGCCCTACCAGTGTCAGGTCTGCAGAAAAGCCTTCCGCCAGAGCTCCCATCTCGTCAGGCATCAGAGGACCCACACCGGGGAGCGCCCCTACATGTGTAATGAATGTGGAAAGGCCTTCACCCAGAGCTCACACCTCATAGGGCATCGGAAGACGCACAGTGGGGTGAAATGCAAGAAGAAACACCTACCTCATAGTGCTAAAGCCTGTTGAAGAGATGCTGCCTTTTCAGCCCAGTCCTGTATGAAAATATGAATGAGTGTGTTGGGACTTGAAAAGAAGTGTTGCAGGATGACGAGACCAAAGGACAACCAGGGAGACTGCCCCTAATTAACTGGTGGGGTGTCATTGATAATAAATGTAACTGCTTGGAAAAACAGATTTAACTTTTTACTTAGTTGATTTGCAGTTATATGATTCATTAAAAGTGGTATTAGTGAAACCTGATAATTGCTTATAATGAAAAAGTATGCACTGATATTATACTTGTGGTAAAGTATTTATGTGAACAAAGTATATGTGTGAACAAGGATGAAAAGGGAAGATAAATAAACCATGTATTTCTGTGGCAGAATCTTCATGTGTATTTTTGTTTAAATAAGTCTTTTCATGTCAGACCAGTTCTAGCAGATTCTGTGGAAGGCCATGGCCCCTCCGGTCCGAAATTCCAAGTGAGCAGGGTGTCATTCCATTCCTTATGGCATGATTCAAGTTGGGTAGGTTGCAGGTTCAATCCCTGGTCAGGGCATGTACACGGGAGGCAATGTCGATGTTTCTCACTTCTATGTCTCTCCCCTTTCCTCTTTATAAAATCTATAAAAACATATCCTTGGGTGACAATTAAAAAAAATAAAAGATACAGTGAGGTGCAGGGAATGGGAACCTTGAAAGCAAGCTTTGGATGCCTAGAGTGCTGGAATCCCCAGGCAAGCCTCCTGGGAGGCTCCTGGGCATGTTCATTTGCTTCACATTTCAGCTTTTCCCAAGGGAGTCCTTTGAGAGAGGGATGATCCAATGTCTACCACCAAGTTAATAAGACGCTGACAGAACTAGGGCATGTATGTGATGTCCATGTTTCACATGAGATGGCATTAAAATTCTGTATGTCATACAACTTGTAACCTGCAACCAATTCCATCCCTTGCTCCATGACTCCACTTTGTTCTCTTGAATTGCGCACAACATTTCAAAACATTTTCTAAGTCTCTGGTCAAAAGTGCTTATTTTCAACAGATACCAGTTGAGTGTTGCCCTCCCCAGATTCTTCAGACACAGGGCTCATGGCTGCTATATCACATTTAATCATTTCCACAATCTGATCATGGCACTTTTGGCTTCTCCGAGCCAGGAAAACATCCAGGGTTAAAAAATTTAACCTGGGTGCTGCTGCCTTTCCACCATGTGAATTGAGGCCTTTCCTAGAGAGAAGGAGCAGTTCTCCATGTAGAAGGTCAGCAGCTCCTCCAAGCCCCAATGATTTTCTTGGGGAGTAGCTTCCTCACGGTTCCCAGCACTGGCTAGTGCAGTTCACAGCCATGTCCTCAAATTAATCACTTCATCCTGAAATGTCACACTTACTTGAGAGAAGTTCACTAAAGGTGAGCTGACTGCTTTCATCTGTGGCAGTTGCAAACATGGCCACAAATTCTTTGTCATTCCTCCCTAGAAACTGGGCTTGTTTCAATCAGTAGTGCCAATAGAATCATGCCGTGTGACTTCCAATGAGATGAGGTCATAAAGAATGATGTGGCTCCATCTTTGCTGGAACACTTCCTTATTTCTGGGGTGGCTCCCATGACCATCTGCTCATGCCCTAATTCCTCTCCCTGACCTAACCCCTAACAGCTCTCATTGCCCTGGCATCACCAATGGAATTATAGTTCCTGGCTGGAACATGAGCTCCACATGTGTAGGGATTTGGTTTGGCTGTTCACTACTCTATCCTTAAGAATGTTTGCTGCAGCCCTGACTGGTGTGGCTCGGTGAGTTGGGCACTGTCCTGCAAACTGAAAGATCGCTGGTTTGATTACTGGTCAGTGCACACGCCTGGATTTCGGGCCAGGCCCCCAGTTGGGGAGCATGCAAAAGGCAACTGATTGGTGTGTCTCTCATACATAGATGTTTCCCTCTCCCAACCTTCCCCTCTCTCTAAAAACAAAATCTTTTTAAAAAGGAAAGAAATGTTCGCTGCATATATTAATTAAACTGATCTCCCTTCCCAGGATGACCATACCCAAGCCCCAGAATTCCATAATGTCCCTAGCTCTCGTGGTCGATGAAAGATCATCCCATTTTTACTCCAGAATCACCCCAGGAACTGTAGATGATCGACTAAATTAAATACCACCAACCCTCAAACGAGAAAGAGGTTCCCTTTTGGGTTTTCCATCAGACTCCTTATATCAAGGATATCTTGATTTGGTGCTAGCTAGTTTTTTATCCTCTCATGCTTTGTTAGTAATCCTTTTTAGCAAAAAGAACAGGCTTTTACTTTGACAAAAATGAAGACCCCTTTAAAAGTAGGTTTGAGAGTTTTTTTTTTTTAAGATTTTATTTATTCTTTAGAGAGGGGACAGGAGGGAAAAAGAGAAGGAAACATCAATGTGGGGTTGTCTCTTGGGCACCCCCTACTGGGGACCTGGCCTGCAACAGAGGCATATTCCCTGATTGGGAATGGAACCAGTGACCCTTTGGTTTATAGGCCAGCACTCAATCCACTGAGCTACATAGCCAAGGTTCCTTTTACTTTACTTGTTGAAACCAGGTAAATTTCTCCCTTGGATTTACCACTAGATTTTGGTGATGGTATCCTTATGGTGTCATGTCTTTTTCCCTTGCTTTTCCTAGGACCAGTTTCAAGGCATGAGCCTTGTTCAAATCCTAGTTTGAAAAGCAAAATGTAAAACCTTTGATATAATTAGGGTTAATTTAAATACTGGGTTTTTGCTGTTAAGTAATTACTGCTACTATTTTCTTTTAAAGATTTTATTTATTTTTAGAGAGAGGGGAAGGGAGGGAGAAAGAGGGAGAGAAACACTGATCCATCACCTCTTCCCTGGACTGGAAATCAAACCGGAGACTCTGGTTCCCAGGCCAGCCCTCAGTCCACTGAGCCACTCCAGCCAACTGCTACTAGTTTCAAGTGGTAGTGATTTTGTAGTTATGTAATATTCATTTTCTCCCCATTTTATCTTTTTCCCCAATAGGTGTTGGTAACATGCATTTTAAACAGCTTTACTGAGACAGTTCATAATCAATTCACCTATTTAATCTGTACAATTCAATGGCTTTTAATATATTCAGGGTTATACAACCATCAGGACAATTTCAGAACATTTTCATCACCTTAAACAAAATACCCATTTAACAGTCAGTCACATTTCCCCTTAAATTCCCCCAGCCCTAGGCTACCACACTATTATGCTTTCTTTATACATTTTCCTATTCTGGACAAAAATAATTTTCTTTTAGAAATACATTCATAGGTGGGCATAGGCAATATTAGTTGATTCAATATTTGTTGAATCAACAAATTTATTCAAGTTGATCCTCAAGAAGGATCCCATTACTGTGGTTCTTTCCATCTTTTTGCTGTGCCATTCTCAGCATGTTGACTTTGCCTCTTGGGCTGGATTCCTCGTGGTGCTAGCAGGGTGGTTCTGTTCCATACATTACACACAGACAACAATGTTCAGAGGGAATAAAAGGGGATACACTAGTGCTCTATGTCCATTTTTGAGAGGGAGGAACACTGCCCCAGAAGCCCCCAGCACACTTGTTATTTCTCCTTGGCCAGAAAGCCCTTTCCTAATTCAAACAAAACACAAGAGGCATGAGACCACCAAGACTCTCCCTTTGGAAGTTAGATTCCAGACTTTCTGAAAGAATATGCAAATTGCAGGGTCATGTTAGCAAGTAACAAGCACTCGAGTAAGTGGAGTAAGATGGCTCTTGGGTAACAGGACAAAACGGAGGTTCGGCTGCCTGCCATAAGGAAAGCCAAACTCGTGAAGGTGTGGTGCAAAAGAAAAGAGGTTTTTAGCTGCACGACCTGGGTGAATGTTGGACTCCTGTCTCAAAGATCATCTCCTTTTCCTGCTCGAGCCCCCAGTTCTTACAGGGATAGGGAGGCGAGGGCTTGCTTTCTTTCTTATATCCATATAATTTTGCTTTTGGCAGGCCAGGGGCCCTATCCATTCCTCTTTCTAGCTTTCAGTAGGCTTGGGCTCTATCCATTAATCTTCTTAGCTTTCCCCGCTCTAGGGACTCTACCTATTCATATTTCTAAGCTTCTGGCGCACTGGGAGATCCCAATCCATTCGTTTTTCTAGCTTTGACGTGCTCAGTCGAAGAACCTCACCTTGCCACCATCTTGACCAATGGGAGAGACTCCCCAGCGCCCAACAGACTGTGGGTAGGAGGATGGCACACCTCTAGTCAGCCACCCTCCAACTTCCACCCTCGACAAAGTTCAAACAGGGCGCCTGCTGCTGCCTCTCATGTTTGTCACCGTCCTTGTGCCCAACCCTTCAGCCTCCGCCAAACGCACAGGACGGTGGCGGGCTGCCTTGCTTTCCCGCCAGGCAGTCTTCATTTACACCCGCAGCTGGTCTGGGCGTCGGAAACGACGAGGGAAGGAGGCCGAGCGCAACTGACACGCGAACTGACACGCGAACTGACGGCGTGGGTTGCCGCTGTGGCTGAGGCGTTGGCCTCGGTCGCAGGAAAAGGGGAATTGGGTCTGCCAGTTGACTCAGATGTTGGGGGAGTGGCGCGTCCGTAGGGATAACGGCGAGAAACCGCCACCGGCGCGCGGCTTTCTGGGACTTGTAGTTGGTGGCGCTGCGCACGCGCACTTCCTCCGTCCACCGGAAGCCCCGCCATTACCTCACTCGCTCAGGTGAGTTAAGCACGCGGGAACAGCGGGGAGGTTCCGCTGTAAGCGGGCGGGGACGGTTTCAGGACCTGGCCGAAATGACCTTGGCAGCGTCCGAGGAGGCAGCGGGCCTGGCTCGCGTACCTCCTCTTGCGTGGCCAGGCAGCGGTCTGTAAGATTCAAGCCCTTCTGGCCGCAGGAAC